>APFE030119295.1:125705-138470 GCA_000404065.3 Pinus taeda | reverse complement strand
AGGAATTGCATAAGCATTCCAGAGTTGTTGGTCATCCTTAAACCATCACAGGTTGAGACTTCCCTTTTCAGGTTGAAGTTTTACCTTTTATATGGGGTGAGGCCTCCCTTTTATGTTTGAAGGTTTCCCTCTTTGAAACAATAGGATCACTTCCTCTAGCAGAAGACTTACAGCTTCTTGCGAAGTTTGGAAGAGTTCCGGGAACTGCACTAAGCGTTCCAGTGTTGGTGGCTATCCTTAAACCACCGCCCTTTTTTGCCAACATTTCATAGAGCACACATTCAGCCTAGTGTTGCCATGCATTTTTGCACATTTTGTATTACAGCTCTTTTCTTGGACTCATACATAACCCTTCAGATTAAGGGGGGGAATGTTGGACACCTAATCCTAAAGGGTTAGCATGGAAGCTGAATGGACAAAGCAGTCCAAGAGACCTTGGGATGTGAATCCCAACGGTCACCAAATGTACTATAAATGTATATCAAATTGTTAATAAAATTGTACTGAATGATTTATCTTTCCTATTGTTTTCCTACTTGTTCTCCCTAACCATGTCTGTTTAACAATATTCAATGTCAGATTCCAACTGAAATTGTGTGGGGTCATATTCTGAAGATGTCTCAAAATTTTCTAATGTGTTCAGAATTTGACTATCCTCACTGATTTCAGAAATGGTAAAGACAAGTTGTATAGTGTCCTCATCATCAACCCATTCATTGTCTCCTACTTCTATGATTTCTTTTGCTGGAGGATACAAATTAAATTTCTTTGTCGAATTACCATTAGAAATGTACATATCCCCATATCTACAACTAATGAAAGCATCAGCTGTGGCTAGCCAAGGTCTTCCTAAAATAAGTGGGTGCCCTCCTAGATTACTCTTGGGAGTCAAAATCATAAAATCTACTAGATACTCCAAAGAATCTAAGGAGACTTAAATATCTTCTAATACACCATCTGGTTTGATAATTGATCGATCTGCAAGTTGCAGTGAAGTAGGTGTAAAGAGGAGATTAGGAAGTTTAAGTTGTTCCATAGTCTGTCTACTCATAATCTTGATAGCAGCAACTAAGTAAATCAATGTATTTGGAATTTCTATCCCATGTATATGTGTCTTGACAATTGGACTACCTGGATCTACATACTTCTGCATGGTTATTTTTCCCATCATGACATCTGCAATTTTTCCTACTAGGTGGATTCTTCTTGTATCTCTTGGTTTCCTTCCTAGTCTTTTGAGACTCAACTCCTTTATTGTTTTTGCTAGAATAAGAATATATCTGATGGCTTGTAGCAAGGGAATCTTGATACAGACATTCTTTAATTCATCTAGAAAATCATAGTTGGGCAACAAGATTTTTTTTTCCACCCCTTTAGCAATTTGTAATCTTTCAGGGAAAGGAGGTGTGGATGAAGATGCAGGTTGCTCAACTATCGGAGTTGTGGGGGTTAACTTTTCTTTCTCTTTTTGAATGTTTGAGTTTTGAAGAGATGCTTCCTTGACTTTAAGGGAGTCCTCCTTGGAGGTATCTTGCTCTTGGACATCTACAAAAGTTTTTTCTAAAACTCTACCAGACCCGAGTTGTACATCATTGAGAGGAACAATCATATAGGTAGGAAATTGTTCTCCTTCTATCATGTAAGTATTCTAAGGATTTTTATTATTAGGATTTGGCAATGGCTGAGAAGGTAGTTGATTTGTCTTCTGTTGAAACGAGAGCATGAGTTGAGGATTTGGATTTTGTTGAGGAGGTTGTTGTTGAGGAAATGGAAATGAAAGTTGTGGACTTTGATTTGGAAGTTGTGGAGTTTTTTGAAAAGATGGAGGAAATTGATAAAATTGAGCAAATCTCTCATAATTATTTTGCATACTTTGTACCCATGATTGATATGGATTTTGAGGTTGGGGCCAAGGTTGTTTCCAAGGATTCCAATTTGGTGAGGGTTGAAAATTCATAGGGTTGTTGAACCCTTGAGTTTGTTGCCCATGCCAAGGTCTTCTTGCAACGAAACAAAGAGATTCTACTAAATTTGGATCTTCTTGAAAGACAGCTTTGAGTCCAGGAATTGAAGGACAATCCTTGGTCTCATGATTCTCTAAGCAAATCATACATGTTTCTACAACTTTTGCATCCAAGGGGCATTCCCTTAGAGCATGTTTCTTCCTACATTTCGGACAAAATATGGCTAGAGCATCAGTTTCTGCTTTCTGCTTGTTTTGAATTTTAAGGGTGTCTAGTTGTTCACTAAGGCTCCCCAAGATATCAGTTTCGAATTCATCAAGCATATTGCCAATTTTTTCCCCACTTACTGACCCAGTTGCAGATTTGTTTGCCCTGATGAGAGAAGGATCTCTAGGCCCTTTTCCTGTCTTAGATTTTCCTCTCGAGAGATGGACACATAGTTCTACTATGTCATGAAGTGGAAGTTGAGAAATGTCTCCTTTCCCCATCATGATTAAAATATCTAGCCATTCATCTTTGATGGTTCAATAAAAGGGATTTCAATGTTTCCTCATCTAAGTTGCTCATCTTTGCTCTCTTTAAGTTGTATTGAAATCTTTCAAGTAAATCCTCCAAGTTTTCATCTTCTTTTTGTACCATTTTGAATACCTCATCCTTGTGATTGGTGGGCATGCAATAGTCCAGGTATCTATCAAAAAATGTTTGTTTCATATCATTTCAAGTCCTAATAGATTGGGTAACTAATCCCATGAACCATTTCAAAGCGGCCCCCTTCAATGTCGAAGGAAACAGTTTGAGTTTTGAGAGTCTTCCATATAGTCATAGGTTCGGCACACGACTTCAAACTCAAACAGAAATGTTTCAGGATCCTCACTTCGCAATCCATAAAATTTGGGGAGGATAGATGGTGAGATGTTTTTCATCGTTGTATGAGTTTCCTCATCAACTATAGGGAATCCAAACGATTTGTCTCCTTCCCTATTTCTTCCATTATTACCTCCACCTCTACCATTGTTGCCTCCATTATTTCCTCCTCCCCTACCTCTACCTCTACCTCCAAATCCATCTACTACTTCCTCTGTCATGATATTTTCTTTAGAGTCCTCAGAGTCCTCTGGTTCTTCTATCAAGGGAGGATGAGAGGGAGTTTCTTCCTTTTCTTCTTTAGGTGATTCTACTTCTTTAATTACAATATGCTCTCCTGTAGAAGTAAAGAAAGGGTCTTCTTCTAAATGAGATTTGGTAGATAGTGTAGGAGAATCCTCTAATTCAGTTGTTGCTCCTAGAATTCCAGGGATCTTAAGGCTAGCAGTAGATGGTGGTGAATCTTGTCTATGCCTTGAAGAAGATGGAGTTGTGAAAATCGAACTCTTGGCTCTAGCTATAAACCTTCCCCTAGAATCTCTTGCTCTATGCATGTCATTTTATTTTTATTTTTAAGATGGGCTAATAATTCTCTTTCTGGTCTTCCAGGCCACACTAGGTGCAAAAAGAGAGCATACTTAAGAAATTATTGAACCAATAACTCTCTTTTCTGATCCTCCAGATCACACTAGTGAAAGAGGAGAGCAATATTTCAAGAAGTTATCAATTTTCCCCTTCTTTTTATTTATTATTATTATTATTATAATATCTATAAATATATATATATATATATATATATATATATATAAATATATATAATATATATATATATATATATATATATATATATATAATATTATATATATATATATATATTATATTTAAGAAGAAATTGGCTACCTAGTTACACTTCCCCGGCAGTGGCGCCGAAATGTTTGGCCAATTTAGCGTGTCCTAAATTGCTGCATTTAATTGTCAATCCGACATTCGTAAGCTGACGAAGTGTGGCGCACTATACGTGCAAGATAACCGATCTCTTACTTTTTGTTGTTTTTAATTTTTTATTTCTTTTGGGGGTTTTTATCTTGGTTGACTTCCTAATGTGAGATGGAAATTCTAAAAGACAAGTATGGATATAAATGTTCAAGGCAATGATGTACTTTACAATGATTTCCCAAACTTCAAACTTCAAAAGGGGTTTAAAACATGCAATGACAAAATTAATTCCTAAAAGAAAATGAAAATGTGCCACTATACTAGTCAAACAAGAAGTGAACTATTGATCATGAAACCCATTACCCTTGCTGTTGTCTAAATACAAAAGAAACTGTACTCAAAGAAATTCAAAAATTGCAAGCAAATAAAGCTAAAAAACAAATTACATCAATTCATACTCTGACCCCTCGCCATTAGTCTTGCTATGGCTTTCGGAGGTAATCATAAACAACTTGAGCAATCTGATATCTAATTTGCAGGAGAATAGACTAATATCAAACTACACACTCATACTTCAATCCCTCACCATTAGTCTCGCTATGGATTTCGGAGGTAACTGAAAATGACATGAGTAATTCAATAACTAACTTGCAGAAAAATAAAATAATATCAAACTACACACTCATACTTCAATCCCTCAGGAGGTAACTGATAATGACATGAGTAATTTAATATCTAATATAACTAATAAAGCAAATGTACAAAACTGAAATAAATAAAAACAGTGCTAAGATTAAAAACTAAGAAAAATAAATCAGCAAAAGGACAAGATAGATTCCATGTCATTAGTCATCATAAAACTATGTGCAAGTGCCCGGGCTGCCTATTGTAATCTGGAACAAAGACACTGATCAGTTAACAGCAGTATAAAGCATGGAAAATTATGGACAGAAATAAAGCATTAATACCATAATAAATGCAATATATACACATGAATAACTGTGGCATAATGAACATAAGGAAATAAAGCGTGAAACTATACAGCAATAAACAAAACCTTGGCATGTGCAGGGGCCCTCTGCATAGTCCTCGGGCAACATCTATTAACCACGAACTGAGCTTATAAACAGAGTCTTCTCATGTATTCAAAATATAGTCATAACACAGAAATAAAGTCACGCCATAGTGGGCTCGTTAACAGTCAAAATTACATTACAAAGCTAGCTAATATGCGTATGATAACGCATTATTTATAGCAGAGGATGACATAACTACTTTCCTACAATCTGCGCTGATAAAAGACACGTGAACAACCACGTCGAGGAATCTAGCATTATCGTTGTCGTGAAGATTAAATCTTTGGAGGGTGGTTGTTGGATTCGGCTTATGGAGCAGTCCATAGGTGTTGATATGTCTCCTGAGATTGAGGAACGGCCACGCAAGTCTTCACGTGGTGAAAAACAGAGTTCTGTCACCGTAGGACTCTTAGGTTGACCACCGCTTGACTACCTTTGACTATGGCCTCTTTTGATGAATTCGACTGAGCCAATAGGACTCGATCCATGTCCACGTTGTTTTCAACTTGCCCATGTGGCTCGATTTGCCTGAAGACACCTGCAATATAGACTTTGACAAAACAGTTGCGGAAACTTGAGTTAGCTGCGGAAAGTGACAAGATTTTGTAGCTCATAAACAAAAATCTAGTTCAAATAGCAACACAAACACATAGTCAAGAAACCACTTTAAATGCTCTTTTTTTAACTAATATGCAATGATACTAATGACTTAGGAGGTTCATATGAATGGAAAGAAGCTAGAAAAAGGTGTAGGAAAGATGCAAGTTTGGGACTCAACATACCCCCACTGTGAAGGTGTTGTGTGTCCTCATGCAACCAAAATTTTGACTATCCTCCCTTCAAATCATATGTTCTGAAGCTTCTGCCAGTACATCCAACCCTTTTCCTCTCTTTCTTGGTGCTGCTAACATCCTGGGCTTCTTCATCAATCATCTGAATTTAAGATTGATCAGTGCTCTACTTATCTTTTTGCACTTTTTCCTCAATTTCTTGTTCTTTTTCTGCCAGAGCCCAAGGTGTAGCATGGTATTATCATGGATGAGCTTGTCTAGTTTGCTCTGCTCTTTGAGTGCTTCATTTTCATTTTTAATATGTCTATTTAAAACCTCCAACTCAAAGACTTCTTGTTTCAACGATTGGACTAGAGCTTCTTGTGCTATGTGAGGCTGAGTGGATGAAGTGCTGGGACCCGTGGTTGTCCTTTCTAAGGATTCTATGTAATCACACACCTCTTGTTGCCTTGGATCTATTTCAGGTGTCGTTTTCCTTGGGTTGTCCCCAGAATGCTGTGGAGGAGAATTGACTTCAAAAACTGGCCGAAAGGGACTCATGTCAACATCTTGAGGGCTAGTTTCAACGTTTGGTTGAGAATGAGGTGGACTACGGCCAGCTAGAGTTTGTTTAGGTGTTCCTCCTCCCAAATCAATAAAATGGGATCCTTTCATTTGTGCTTTTCTCCATTTTCCCTTAAGCATGCTACTTCTTCTTACATACTGTGGACTACTATCTTCTTCCTTTTGTTTTTCTTTTCCTTTCTTTTTGGCCATAGCTGACTGTTCCTGCAGGTGAACTAGTCTCTCAGACAATACTTGATGTTCTTCTTCTGAGGAAGGGGTTTGATGCACAGCCTCAATGCTTCTTTTCTCTTTTGATTTTGTTGGCTTTTTACCCTCGGTCTTTCCCTTCCTCCTTTTAGACAGTCTTTCTTCTCTACTAGTTCTTTCAGCTATGTTAGTAGGAGTGCTTTGAGTATTATCACCTGTTCTCTTTCTTCTACTTATTTTTGATGTACTACCTTCAGGGGTTTCTTGGTGTTCTTCAAAGAAGTTTCTAATTAAAAATTGCTCCCAGGTGTCCCTTTTCTCTTTTAATTGTTTTTCTAGCAAGTTTTTCATGAGACCATGGTGATACAAATGTGGTTCTACGTCTCCCAGATGCTTTTGGATGGTCACAGACATCTTTTTCAAACTATTTAGTAAAAAGTATGGCAGATTGAGGGTCTGGTTGTCTAGGAAATTCATCAACAGTTGTGTATGATACATGTACATTGCTCCAAAACGTGCCTCACAAGTGATAAACTTTTGAATAACCAATAATAAACTAGCCCACTCTTCTTTTAAAGCATGGACAGGAATTCCCTTTTTGAAAATAGTGACATCCATACCTGGGTTACGTATGATCACTCTCCAAGCTTCATCGCCAATGTTCTTGTTCTTAAACTAGCGTTCACCTTCTTGGGGAAGTTCTATAGTAGCTGCTATGGATTCCTCAGTCACTGTAAACTTGAGGTCCCCAATTTCCACCTCCAGTCCATCAAAATACCTTGCAAAAGCCCTTGTAACTTCCTTATGGTAGCCTTTAAACTTTGGAATAAACTGAAGCCATCTTTCCTTTTTCAGTATGTCCTTCACTTGTGGGTATATCCTTCCATAAATTTGGGTCCCTCTGGTTCTGCCCTCAACAACCGACCCATCCTTCCTTCTATTTTTTAAAACTCGTCTGTGTGAGGAGGGTTTAGCAAAAGTAAGACGGCTGAATTAGCAGAAATGAATAGGGTTTATGAGGGAGACCAGTGACTGTAAGAAAATATCAGAGAATAGGTACACGGAATGAAGCGGAACAGAGAACAAAATGGGGTGAAGGCTTATGTGAGCATGGTCGAAACACAGTCGTGAGGTCAATAGAATAGTAGGGGGAATAAAGTGCATTCGGCAGTATTTAAAATTGGGTGGCTGCAGAGTAGACGCAAGAACGTTTAAGAAATGGCTGCGTATTTTGTGCAGCTGAGAGAAGCCGTAGTCAAATCAACCATGTTCCATAATTACAGGTGGAATATCAAAGTATAGCCGAACATGAGTGAAGACCGGAGGCTTGATTATAAATCCATTTAAAAATGAATGCAAGGATTGTGGGGGAATCATATAGAGATCGTGGAACGGCTATGGAGTTATCAACTCAATCATTGCATATTATGGGGCCATGGTTTATAACTATGTAAAAATGTGTTTGAATGCCATTTGAAATAAATTTGTACTCATACCTTGGAATTCTTGTCATTTTCCATTAGTCTTCAATCAGTTGCTCCTCGTTGATACTTTTGAATGCCTCATGTCTTCATAATATGTCTTCATACCTACATTTGATTTTATGATTGTTGAACTAACATCTGACTGTAATTTTTTTTTTTTGAAAAACAGAGTGGTGGCTGCAGAAACACAACTGGCTGCAGAATCAGTGAGCAGCTGCCGAAACTGACTCTAGCTGCGGAAACTGACCCAACAATCTTATAACTAAATGATATGTATAAACAATCACTGAATGGATGAAAATGGTCATAAAAACTTTTATTAATGGAATGAAATGAAGTGATGTGGAATGGAAATGAGATGGAGTGGGATGGAAATGAAATGGAATGGAATAAAAAAATGAGAAAGAGAGAGAGATTTTTTTTTGGAAAACATAGGGTGTCAGAAGTTTTGTAAGACTGATCTTTAACACTTGTAATGCATGTTGCTTTAACCTGTGTTCTACATCTGAACTGTTTCATTTGTTGCAATGCATAATCTATTAATGGAAATGTGTTGTATATGTTGTTATCATTGTCTCGCCTATGTAGATTGCTCTCCCAGACATCAAACAGACCTTTCACATGGAGCTTATTGTAACAATCGTTGCACTCATTCAGACTGATCCATTGAGTGTTGTATGTGTTATCTTACCTTGTACATTGTGACTGCCGCATCCGTGTGGACTGCTCCTCCGGAATTTTTGCATGTCCTATTGTGTTGTGTTCCGAGTAGTGTTGGGACTACTCCCAATTAACTTGGAACTTACTCTCACCCTCTCCCTCGACGGTGAAACAACCATCGACACAAGTGACACTTACACTCACCAGGCACATGAACCTCGCTTCTCGAAGACAAAGAAAACCACTCTCCTATGCTGACAAGCAAGAGTTGAGGCAGATCTTTAAGATAATGGAAATCAAGCCATCGTATCGAATGGGACTCCTACACCAAATGGTGTGAGGTCTAGTTGGGAATTCATACTAGGGAGATCCCCTGATGTTGGCGGGTCTAATACCATCAAAATTTTGGCGCTAGAAGGAGGGCCATCTAATAAGCTAAGTCCTCACATCTGTTTTGAATCTCTATATATCTATCATGACTAACTAACGAGTTGCTCTTCCAGAGTGTATGTCTTATGGAAATGATTTCGTCATCTCGAAAAATATCTCAGATAACTTGTCTCATAAAACATTTGATGGTGGAGGCTATGTAGCCTTGGTTAGGCACGCAGTCGGTGTTGTAGGCTTATGTGAAAGACATGGATTCTTTGAAGAATACATGAGTTGCTTGTTGTTCATCTATACGCTTCGAGGTCACCCCATGCACTAGTGTGCCACGCTGCCAAAAAAATATGCTCATTCTCTTGCTCATCTAGTCGCAGAGATAGATCATGCTTTTAATCACTTTAACTGGAAAGCACTTGATCAAAAATTCTGAAATTACAAAAAGCACTTGATGAATCCATTGATTAGTTTTACACATGCTTTTGTAATCTTGCATATTGATTCCCTGAAGATGACAATGATTGGTAATTTCTTTATGGAAGGTTTGAGTATCTTCTTCACATATTTGAACCCCGCTCATCACGCTTTGATGATGGAGCTATGAAATCACAAGCAGGAAGAGTCATTGTCACAAGTGCATGTCTTCTTTCACCTCATCAAATAGCTCCATCACTGCAGAGTGGTGTGGGAGATCATGCACATGCCTCCGTTGAACTATCACACTCTCCCACCCCACCTGCTCTTGAGATTTGTGTAGATTTGGCTTGCAATCTTGTTGGTTTTCATGTGGACTCTTTCCCTCGACCTCCGTCCTCGCGTTCTATTGATCCTCCGAATTGTATTGTCTTGTGTTCTCCCATTCCAGACTCCTCACCTATTGTGAACGAGGATCAAGTTGTCCACGGATTTGGTGTTATGCATGTTGGGTTGTGTTATATTCTTTCCACATAGTTAACAGGGGGTTTTAGGGGTACCCATAACCCCACTTTATGGGGTGCGGGGCAGCGCCCCAGAAAATTTTGGTTTTGGACCCTATGTTAGGTTGGGCGGACCCACATATGGTTTTGTACATGATTTTCGCACATGTTTTTTGGACGCGATGTTTTTCGGTCCATGGTATTGGACATGATGGTTTGAGGTCCATGGTATTTGATGCTTCGGCATGTATAAATATGTATTGTAACATTGAAAGGAACATAATGAAAAATCAAGCTGGTAGTCCCGGTTTTGGGATCCAGGGGAAAATATTTGTGCATATGCTGTTTATGTGTTATGCTCTCGCATTGTTTATTTTTTTGTGATTTAAATTCTTATGCAGGCAACTTCTAAAATGGGGTTAAAACCACATTTTGTATCAGAGTTGTTTTGGCTTCAAGGGGACGCCTTTGTTGCTGAGGGGTTTCGCTCGGGCCTATGGTAGACCCTGTTCAGTGGGAGATCTACGAGATCGATTCTGGTGGTGAAAGAAGATGGCAAGAAGCGAAAAGATAGAGATTTAGAAGTTCAATGGTCAAAGTTTTGAGTTGTGGAAACTCAAGATGGAGGATCTGTTGGTGGATAAAGATCAGTGGATCGCGGTAGATCCGGGTACTAAACCAACGGGAGTGACCGATGAAGAATGGAAGAATCTGGATCGGAAGGCAAAGAGCACAATACGATTGTGTGTCTCAGATTCAGTATTGTTGAATATATCAGGGGAAGCTACGGCGAAGGCTTTATGGGACAAGTTAGGGGCTTTGTACCAATCTAAGTCTATGATGAATAAACTGTTCCTGTGGAAAAAGCTGTATAACGTGAGGATGAAAGATGGAGACTCAGTGACAGAGCATTTAAATGCATTTAATACTGTGGTAAGTCAGTTATTATCTGTTGATATTAAAATTTCAAATGAAGATAAGTGCATCAGTTTGTTGTGTTCTCTACCAGACTCGTGGGATAGTCTGGTTATTGCAATAGGTAGCAATGCAACTGCTTTGCAGTCTGATGAAATAGTCTCAACCTTGCTGACGGAGGAGATGAGACAGAAAAATATGGACAACCAGAATGGTGATTCCTTGTCTGTACGAGGACGGTCCCAGAGCAGAAACAAAAATAAGTCATCGAGTGGGAGATCTAAATCTCCAGGAAAACCTACAAAGGTGGTGTGCTGGAAATGCGGAAAGGAAGGGCACTTCAGAAGGGAGTGTAAATCTAAAGCTCCTGATAAAGGAAAAGGATCTGATGATGCTCCTTATGCAGAGGCGAAAACCACCTCAAATGATGGTGGGGATGTGTACTTGGCTTCTTCAAGTACACATGTAGATCATGAGGCATGGTTGATTGACTTAGTTGCATCCTTTCACTTCACTCCCCATAGAGAGTGGTTCTGCGAGTATGAGAAATACGATGGTGGTGATGTATTCTTAGGGGATGATAGGAAGGTTAGAATCGTTGGTCACAGAAAAGTAAAGTTGAAGTTTTAAGGTGGAAGGGTTAGAACACTTCTGAGTGTTTTGCATATTCCTGAATTGGCCAGAAATCTGATTTCTGTAAGCAGGCTGGATGATGCAGTTGTAAAAACAATGTTCGAGAAGGATACCTACAAGATGGTTTGGGAAGCACTGGTATTGATGTGGGGAGTTCAGATTGGAACTTTGTACAAGCTGCAAGTAGCACTGTTGTTGATGGGTGAAACAGTTCTGTGGTTCCTGAAAGTGGAGCAGAAAATCTAGTGGTATCTGGAGAGAAGACCATGCTGTGGCATCAAAGGCTTGGACATACTGAGAGAAGGCTTCGAATGACTTCATGGTAAAGGTAGGTAAGAAGGTATGAGTAATAGCTCTCTGGATTTTGATTTTTGTGAAAATTGTGTATATGGGAAGCAGAATCAGGTGAGTTTCCCCTCTGGTGGTAAGAGGGTGAAACATATATTGGAGCTTATGCACAGTGATGTGTTTGGAACTATGAAGGTTCCATCACTGGGTAAGTATATGTATTATGTATCATTATAGATGACTTCTCAAGGAATACATGGATATATTTCCTTAAGAAGAATGAAGACTTTGACAGGTTTAAAGAATTTAAGGCTCTAGTGGAAAACCAGACAGAGAAGAAGATAAAGGTGCTGAGGAGAGATAACAGTGGAGAGTTTTGCAGTAAGGAATTTAAAGAATTTTGTAAGAAGTGTGGTATAGCATGGCTACTCCATATACACCTGAGTAAAATGGTGTTGCAGAAAGAATGAACAAGACATTGACGGAAAGGGCAAGAAGCATGCTCAGTGGTGCCAGGTTAGGACAAGAATTCTAGGCAGAGGAAGTGGAGATAGCATGTTACCTGGTTAACAGATCACCTTCATCTGCGTTGGAGGATAAGACTCCAAAAGAGGTATGGATTGGTAAGAAACCCTCTCTTTCACATCTGAGGGTAATTGGATGTGATGCATATGTACACGTTCTAAAGGAGAAAAGAACCAAGTTGGATAGTAAATTTGAAAATTGCATCTTTATTGGATATAAGGATGGTTTAAAGGGTTATAAGCTTTGGAACCCAATAACAAGGAAGGTTGTGTACAACCGACATGTGGTGTTCAGAGAGGTGAAAGATGTTATTAAACATGAAGTCCAACCAAAGGAACCTGAGAAGATAGAGTTTGAGCTTAAGGAGGAAGAATTAGACTCTACAGCAGAAGAGGAATTAGAAGATGAAGAGCCACAAACTTCGAGTATGAGAAGATCAATTCGAGAAAGAAGGCAACCAGAAAGGTATAGTACATCTGCTTTCTGTTCAAATTTTGCTTTATCTATTACTGATGATGATCCTAGAACTGTGAAGGAAGTAGTAGATTCAGAGGATGAAAAACTCTGGAAAGAGG
>APFE030119295.1:108158-125518 GCA_000404065.3 Pinus taeda | reverse complement strand
GCATCTTTGCACAAAAATGAGGCTTGGGCCCTGGTGGAGTTGTCGGCTGGAAGGAAACCCATTGGCAGCAAATGGGTGTTCAAGAAGAAGAAAAATGCAGAAGGAAAGGTGGAGAAATACAAAGCTCGGTTGGTAGAAAATGTTATTCCCAGGTGTCGGGAATTGATTTTGGTGATATTTTTTCTCCTGTTTCCAAAGTAGCTCCTGTTAGATTACTTTTATCTGTTGCTTCTGCTTTTGATTTTGAGGTAGAACAGATGGATGTGAAGACAACATTTCTTCATGGGGATCCAGAAGAGGATATCTACATGAAGCATCCTGAAGGTTTTGCGGTGAAGGGTAAGAAATAACTGGTATGCAAGTTAAAGAAGTCTCTATATGGGTTAAAACAATCACCAAGGATGTGGTATCAGAAATTTGATACATTTATACGGGGACTTGGCTTCAACAGAAGCAAAGCAGATCACTGTGCGTATTTTGAATTAATTGCTAGTTGGAAATGAAAAAGAAATTATCCAGGATTTGAAGACCCAATTGTCCTCCAAATTCGACATGAAAGATCTTGGTGCTGAAAACTATATTTTGGGCATGGAAATTAAAAGAGATCAAGCAAAGTGGAATCTATGGTTAAACTAGAGGAAGTATGTCGAGACAATAATGCAGAGGTTTAATATGCAGAATAGTATACCAGTGAAGGTTCTTATTCCTGTAGGTGTAAAATTATCTACTGAACAATGTCCCAAGACACAAGAAGAGGAAGATGACATGTCCCATGTTCCATATGCAAGTGCAGTCGGTAGTCTGATGTATGCGATGGTCTACACTAGACCATACATTGCACATGGAGTAGGAGTATTGAGTAGGTTTATGTCAAAACCAAGGAAGGAGCATTGGAAAACAGTGAAGTGGATTTTCAGGTATTTGCGTAGCACTAGTGATTATAGTTTGTGCTACCAAGGAAGACCAGGATTGGACAAAGTTTTGGATATTCGTGGCTTTGTTGATGCAGACTGGGCTAGAGATCTAGATCAGAGAAGATCTACAAGTGGGTATGTGTTTAACCTATTTGGAGGTGCAGTCAGTTCGATGAGTAAGAAACAATCTATAATGGCACTATCAACTATAGAGGCAGAATACATGGCAGCCACTCATGCAAGCAAGGAAGCAGTTTGGTTGCAGAGATTGTGTTCAAGTATGGGGTTAGTGTAGGGAGTTATAAGGATAGACTGTGACAACTAAAGTGTAATCTTATTGGCAAAGAACCCTGCTCACCATTCAAAGACAAAACACATTGATGTTCAGTATCACTTTGTGAGGGATATGGTAGAAGACAAAAAGGTGTTGCTGGTAAAGGTGGACACTTTGAAGAATACTACAGATGCATTAACAAAATCTGTTATCTCTGAGAAGTTCTCTTGGTGTAGAGAAACAATGGGCGTTGTAGGGCTGGATAAATGACTAAGCTCTCCTATGGCCCCCTATGGAAAGAAAAAAACAAGTGGGAGAATGTTGGGTTGTGTTATATTCTTTCCACAACTAGCCCACATAGTTAACTGGGGGATTAGAGGTGGGGCATAGCCCCCCTTTTGTTGCACCGATTGCGCAGTGGGGAGGGGGGTCAAAGGGGGGTTTGAGGGGAGAAGGTAGCCCCCCTCTACGGGGTCTGGGGAAGGGCCTCATGATTTTTTTTTTTGGACCCTATATTAGGTTGGGTGGACCTATCTATGGTTTTGTGCATGATTTTCACACATGGTTTTGGATGTGATGGTTTTCGGTCCATGGTTTTGGACGTAATTTTTTTCGGTCCATGGTATTGGATGCTTCAACATTTGTAGACATGTATTGTAACATTGAAAGGAACATAATGAAAAATCAAGCTGGTAGTCCCGGTTTTGGGATCCAGGGGAAAACCTTTGTGTATATGTGTTTTATGTGTTATGCTCTCGGATTGTTTATTTTCTGTGGTTTAGAATTCGTATGCAGGTAATTTCTGTACGGGGTTAAAACCTACACAAAGAGGCTTGAGAGGTTTTTCCCAATTGGGTTCCCCTAGAAATCACTATGTACTTTTGGTTTGCATGTCTATTCATGTTTTTCTAAATTGTGATTTCTATTTCATAGATTAGTAGAATATAATTGTGTCTCTTGTTTTCAGTTCGAAATCTTGAACATTTGCAATTTCTATGGAATTTATATAGATTGTACAATGAAAAATGTAGAAAAGGAGATTAGTGGATCGTATAGAGTATAATTTGTATTATAAATAAATTACTTACAAGTATGATTGGTGTATAGGAAATTGTATGGTGGTTATTGTGTAGATTGAGATTATTTTTTCTGTTTCAATTGTAGCAGATTTATCTAGGGTTTTGAATGGATAAAAGCCAAACCAAAGACTTAATAAGTATATAAAACTCTAAAAATGGGGTTGGCCAAGGAATCGATCAGACAAAGTCTAAGTGAAGTGTTTCAAATGGCTAGCATTAGAAAATGAATCTTTGATACAAAATGTGACAATCAGTATGGTTCACCAATTAAATATCCAAAATATATGGAATATAAAAAAAATCCAATTAGGATAAGTAATAATATATTGAATAAAATGTATGAGAAATGACATGATTATATTACAAATGATGGCCCCATATATATACCTAAGTGGAAGCACCCTTCATTAAAATTAACGTCCTTTAGTTGAGATATGTCCTTTCATTAGGATGCATCTCTTCACTACACACACACACACACACACATACATATATACAAGTACCTTGCTCCCACTTTACTTAAACCTTCTCTTACTTCTTCTTTTTGGGATTTCTCCCCCTGGGCTTATGCTTCCTTTTGTATGCAACTTAACTCCTTTGACTGCAACCTAACTCCTTTTGAGAGTAACTTCTCCATTTCTACAACTTTTCCTTTTTGCATCAAAGGGTTTTCTCCCCTCAATATATATGCTTCTTATTATTTTCATTAACTTCAACTATTCCTCTTGTTTGGAACTACTCCCCCTTTTTGATTTCAAGGGTAAGGTGGTTCTCCCCCTGAATTGATGCATTGATTTTTGATTTTAGTTTCTTCACACTTCATCTATTTTCCACATCTTGTAGCTTTCGATATCATCATTCCTTTCTTAAAACTCATTCTATAAAGTTCCCATCTTCTTAATGTGGTCGTAGGTGTTGTAGTCTCTCACTTCTTCTTATATTTATGTTTTAGAGATAAAACTCTCGTACAAAACTCTTTTCCTCTACCTTTATCAAGGACATATACATTATTTGAA
Organism: Pinus taeda; assembly: GCA_000404065.3. Taxonomy (NCBI): domain Eukaryota; kingdom Viridiplantae; phylum Streptophyta; class Pinopsida; order Pinales; family Pinaceae; genus Pinus; species Pinus taeda. The sequence goes on along the minus strand of APFE030119295.1, from coordinate 122,235 downwards.
GTTCTTGTTGCTTTTCCCATTAACCTTCTAGGGCATGCCTTCCTTATTTTACAACCATTAGAATAAAATGTGGCCTCAATTCCTTAGCCAACCATTATACTTACACTTAGAATATTATGCTTTAAACCTTCAACAAATAAAACATCTCCAAATTTAGCTTTTTCATTATCAAGGATAGCTATTATTTTACCCATTATCTTGGTTGATGTATTATCACCGAGAGTGATACTTCCATGTTTGAATTCCTTTAAAGAGATAAATTTTCTCATATCTCCTGTCATATGGTATGAACACCCACTATCTACATACCATTGAATTTCTTGGTTTTGAACATATAGATCTAGTTCACATTCTTCTTGATTTTCCTTCTTCCTTCTTCATACCTTCATTATTTTATTTCTATTTATGATAATATCTTCTACTCTGATTTGATTTGGAAACCTTAATGCACTACTTCTACAGTCATGAGATTTGTGCCCAAAATTATTGCACTTGAAATATTCACCATGATTAATAAAGGGGTAATTGAATTCTAATTTTTGACAACATTCTCAATAAAAATTCTAGGATCGTTAGTCATACCACCGTTCCTTGAGATCTTATATGTGTTGGAAAAATGGAGAGGGGGGTTAATCAATATTTCATTATTTTTGACAATGTTTCACTTTCACATCACATAATTAATCATCCACAATTTATGAACATTGATATTAAAGTGCAAAACAAAATTTTAAGAAGAAATAGGTGAAAACAATCTCTAATTTATTAATATCTCTTGTGCGGACACCAATCCTCTGTAAGCACCAACGTACAAAAATTGTAGGCTCCAACCTGCCAAGAAGATGAGGACATCGATCCTCAGCAAGAACCAACTCATAGTAATTGCGGGATCCAACATAAACTCAACCTTCAATACACCAAAATTTTCACTTCAAATTAGCCTTGACCTTTGCCTTCAAGACACTAGAATTTGGCCTTCATACTAGGCCTAAACTAGACCTTCAAATAACAAAACTCAACCCTAAAACTTGACCTTCAAACAAAAAAAATCGTCTCCTCAAACTTGGTCTTCAAACAATAGTAATCAACCCTAAAAAATATAACTCAAACAAACCAAAATCCCTTCCCAATAATAATGCCAAAAACCCTTTAAAAGATGTGCCAAAAACATTCCACATAAAGCCGCTTCAACTTGGTATCATTTCAGTCCTTCTTGGTTCATGAGGTATGAAATTCAGGCTTGCTCCTTCACTCTACAAAACAAAAAACCAAATGCTTGATTCAAGTGGTTAGAAATGCTCCTTCTCACACCTATTTATAGTGCATTTTGGATGCTGCGTTAGGGTGGACTTGTACACTGGCTGGGCTAGCTAGTGCAACTAGTAGAATGCATAGTGAATATTCAAACAATTATTTCTTCTAAACTATGAGGAGTTAGAAGGTGTTCCATATATCGTTGGAAATGTATTAGAATAACATTTACAACCATATATATTCCTTAAAACATAGGGTATCTACATGGTGATTTCTTATAATTTGGTTGGGTTATATTGACAAAATATTTCATATATCCTCATTCCTATGGAATTATAGGGAGTTACATATGGAATTAGAAAGTCTTAGAATATGTTGTTCGACTATATAATTTCCTCTTTCATTTGGAAAATCTTTGATAATAATAACAACCATTTTCAACAATCTCCCCCTTTTTTTATTGATGAAAATACTTAGATATATGCCCAATGTTTTCATTCTCTCCATTCTTATTGGTAGATGCTCCCCATGTCTACATTCTCTTCCCAATTTCCAGTTCAAAATCAAGTCTCAAGCTCATCCCTCAAACTAGATCCATTTCCATCTAGTTGCTCAGAGTCCTCTGGATTTGGAACCAGAAAGGTTGACCCACAAAAAAAATCATGTCTCAATGCAAAATCCTCATATATTTTTATTTTATTTTATTAAATGTTGACACCTAATCATAGGGATTGGGTGAACAACTGTAATTAGTGTAAATAAATAATAGAGAAGATGGAGAGTCACAGGGATATGAATTGAACAATCACTCCCTCTTGTATATAATAATGAACATCCTGAATGAATAATATGATTTGATTTGAGGAGTTACCTCCTGGTCTGACATGGTATCAGAGCTAGCGCCATTTTTGGCTTCCCTTTCTACTTTTTAACTCCCTCTAGTTCTTCCTATTTTGTAGAACTGCCACCTTCTCTGCATTTTATACACTTGTGTTGTCGTTTCTCATAATGTTATACATGCGTTATTTGTGCTACATTTGTTTAACATTGCATTTTCTCTGGTTCATACGTGCATAGTAGGAATCAGATCCCAAGATCGCACGCCCCGACCTTTGCCATTGTTTTGAACACCTCCAACTGGTTCTTCACACCTTTCTACAAAACTCTATTGTGACAACTTGGAGGACACCTACATTGATCACCACATTCATAGACCAAAGCTTTCCGTTTGACAAGATATCCATTTGAATTGAATGACAGTTCACCTCCATTAAGCTGGACGCAAGGGAATCTGTCACCAAGGGCATTTGTCGCCAGTATTGCAGAGGTATCAGAATGCGATTGCAGGAGTGGCTCCAGCTTGCCAACGGAGTTTGAATACATAACTTTGCTAATGTACTCAAAATGTGGTGGCCCCTTATCATTAACATTGTTCACAAGACAAACATGTAAGCTTTCAATCATTGCAGACATATCTACAATTAGAATTCCTTTCCTTGAAGAAGGTTGTGACTTCCATTGACGGGTTGATCTTAAAAGTGCAGACCCCAGCTCGGGCTGGCCCGGAAAACGTTGTAACTTATACATAAATACACTAAATCCTAACACTCCCTTCATGCATTACCATGGGTCTCCATATAGAGGTTAACACTACCATACATCATTGATATAATGTCAACCCTCCCCACACAGGTTAATCTCTCAGCTTCCATACGTATCCCCTTTTCCCATAAATATCAGATTACAATTTTTTTTGCATTCCAACCACCAGAATTGCATTTTTGCCACCAGAAGTATTTTTTTTACAGTACACAGATTTTACAATGCATTCATTGATATCTATTATGGGAGTGGTTCTCACCGGGGAGAACTATCCAGAATGGTCGAGGAAAATCAAACACACTCTCATTTTTAATGAGATGTGGAAAGGAGTGTGTGTTGAAGATGAAGACAAAGAGCCCGAATAGCCTACCTCAGACAAGGAATCCGTCATTTAGGAAAATAAGAACATCAAGGCTTATGCATTGGTTGCAACATCAGTAAATGAAGAGGTGAGTCACCATATTTCTCCATTTTCAAATGCTTTCGAAGCCTTACAAAAACTGAAGGAACTCTATGACTCACACTCTGCACTTGAATTTGTTCAACTCATGATTAAACTCTTCACACTTGAATTACAAAATAATGATCCTCTTGCTCTCGCATCAGAAGTAAAATCTATAATGCATGATATCAAAGTCAGTAATGTTGAATTAGATATTCCTCTGATAGCTTTTCTCAAGGCACTTTATCCCACTTACTCAAATTACCTTGAGTCATTGAAGCAAATGGAAACCTTAAAGATAATACCTTTGACTCCCTTGTGAAAAAAATTTGCTGAAAGAGAAAGTTTTTGGGAAGAAGACAACTCCTGAGTCTTCTAAAGACACTGTATGCCTTGCTCATAGAGAAAAGAATATTGCTCAAGGTTCTTCCAAAGGAAGAGGTGGTCGAAGAGGAAGAGGAAGAAATTTCAGAGGCAGGGGGGCAGACACTCTCAAGGAGAAAAGTAAGATTTGCACTGCATACGCTGCAAAAGAGATGGATCACATGATGCATCCACATGCGAGTTACCATGGGACAAAATTGAGTAGGAAAGAAACCAATCCAAAGGTATAACTAATGACAAAGAGAAAGGTAAAGCACCTGAATCCACTCACTATGTTGTGGCACACTGTAATATTGGAATAAATGAAGGCTTATTTAATGCTTCACTTGCTTCTTGGAAAAATGATTGGTTGCTTGATTCAGGAGAAACTTGCCACATGAATTTTAGAAGAGATTTTTTTGAATAATTTATTGACGATGTTTGTAGAGCAGTATATTTTGCAGACAAACAAAACTTAAGCCATCAGGGCTTGGCACAATCAGGCTTAAATTGCCTAGTCTTCCAGACTTTCTTCTGCATCATGTTCTCTATCTCCCACAACTGAGGAGAAACTTGTTGTCCTTGGTCCACATCCACCAACAAGGACACTCCATTCATATGTTTGATGGCAAGCTTGAGGTGAGAAAAGCATCAGACCACTCACTTGTCATGACGAGGATAGAAGAATAAAGGCTTCTCAAGCTGCAGGGTACCTATGCTCATGCACAAAATCTCTCATACAACTCTCATTATGAAGAAGGTACATTTCCATCAAGTTTATTATGGCATGCTAGATTTGGACACTTGAACTATGACAGCCTCCGCTTGTTGAAGAAAAATGGTGTTACTGGTTTTCCTACAATTCCTAGGAAACTTAAGCAATGTGATGCTTGAATTCTAGGAAATCATAACAAATAGCCTTTTCATGATTCACATTCCAAAGCATAGAGAAAACTTGAACTCATTCATTCAGATTTATGTGGTCCAATGCTTGTTCCTTCTACAAATGGAAATTAATATATGATGACATTTATTGATGACTACACCAGAATGTGTTGGGTTTATTTATTGAAGAACAAATCCGATGCTTTTCAAACATTCAAGAACATTCATACATGGATTGAAAATGATGCACAATCTCATATTGGCTCTATTCGCATTGATAATGGAAAATAATACACTTCAAATGAATTTGAAAACAATCTTCGCCAACATGGGATCAAACATCAAACAACTATGCCTTATAATCCCCAACAGAATGGAGTAGCTGAAAGAATGAATAGGACAATCTTAAATATGGTACGCTCCATGATGTTTTTCAAAAATGTAAAATTGACGTTTTGGGCTGATACAGTTCTATGTGCTCTATATGTAAAGAATAGATGTCCATCTAATGCTATTAGAAACAAGACTCCTTATGAAATGTGGTATGGGTGCATTCCTTCGGTAAAACATCTCAGCGTCTTTGGTTCCACATGTTATGCCTTGATACCAAAGGTACATAGAAACAAACTTGGTGCAAGAAGTTGTAAGTGTATCTTCCCGGGGTATTCAAACACCTCCAAATTATACCGTCTCTATGATGAAGTCAATAAAAAGTTTGTTGTATCTAGAGATGTAATCTTTCTTGAATCATCCAAAACTGACAATGTTGTTGAGCAACAACTTGATGGGTTGGATAGATTCACAAATGCAAAATCATTTCAAGAATTTGATAATTAGATTCCACATCTTGAAGGAGGGATTCCTATACTAGATCAACCTGTGGAATCTTCTTCTGAAGCACTCTCTCCCCCACATGAAACTCCAACAACGGATGATACTTTGAGTGATGTGATTGACAGAATTGGGAGATTCAATCTTGATTCAATCCCAACTCAATCAACGGAGCAGCTTGGACCATCTGATAAAGGTCCCCGAAAGTGGCTGACAAAGACACTTGAAAGTGTTCATCATGATGAGGTTGGAAAGACAAGAACTAGAAATTCAAACCGGAAAAATGGAGGTGATGTATATGACTCTGATTCACTTGTTGATATAGATGTTTCTTATGATTGTGAAATGAATTTGTCTACAAATTTTGAACCAACTTCCTTCAAAGAAGATGCTTCTCATGATGAATGGAAAGAAGTAATGCAAAAGGAGTATGATTCCTTAATAAATAATGGCACTTGGAAGCTGGTTGATCCTCCATTGGGAACCAAACCAATTGGCTACAAGTGGGTCTACAAGAACAGGTATAAAGTTGATGGCTCACTTGACAAGCACAAAGCTAGGCTTGTGGCAAAAGGTTTTGCATAGAAGGAAGGGGTCTATTATGAGGAGAATTTTTCACCCACAGAAAAATGGGCTACCATCCAGACACCCTTTTCCCTAACAGCTCAAAACGGTTGGAAAGTCCATCAAATGGATGTAAAAACTGATTTCTTGAATGGAGATCTAAAAGAGGATGTTTTTATGTCATAGTCTGAAGGATTTGCTGTGAAAGGACATGAAAATAAAGTATGCAAACTTGTGAAATCCTTGTATGGCCTCAAACAAGCACCACGAGCCTGGTATGAAAAACTAACTGAGCATCTTTTGAAACTCAATTTCAAACATTATGATCTTGATGATGCAACTTTGTTTGTCAAGAAGGTGTTGTGGCCACAAGTACCACCCTATTAAAACATGCTCTGATAGAAAATTTTCAATGGATCCCCTAGAAGTTTGATCTTTCATCTTTCGGAATGATCTGTTTTATCACATGGATGTTAACTCCTTGCTGAGTCAAATTTTCAATGCCTGATGGCTAAGCCATTGAATAAACCTCTGCTGCATGGGTCATTCATGACATAGCTTGACCCTTTATTCACTCCCTTCATCGGGACCTTTTAATCTTCACAAACATGCAAGGTACATTTGTGCCTGCACAAACCATCACTTGCACCCTTATTATAATCGTTTGTTTGTTTAACTCACAAAACCCCCATCACATCATTATTCCCGTCGTGGCACTTCATAGCGGAAATGCTCAAAACATGCATACATCCTCCCTTTTTGCTTATCGCATATAACCTTGGCACATAATGCATGCCATAAGGCATTGGACCCGACGACACTATTAACAATACTTCATCTATATGTTGGGTTCAAAGCCTCGTCGCATATTGAAATCGGCCAAGGTCCAAGGTTTAGATATACATATGGTGTGCCACTGGCCTCTGGACCTGACGACATTATTAACCGCATTGCATACATTATCGGGTCGGGCTCCCCAATCACATATCGCATATCGGCGGAGCCCGGGCCTTATACACAATACACGCAACGATATGGCAGACCCACCGAGCCTATCAAATATGATATATATATATTTTCGGGTCCGAAGCCCCGTCACATATCGCAATCAGTGGAGTCCCAAGCTTGTGCATATTGCGATATGCGATATGCTGGACCCGACAATATTTATAGGCCCCAATATATAAAATTTGAGGTCTAGCCTGAGCGATCGGGGCAGGAATTTCTTTGTTTTCCCGTGTTTTCCAAATTTTTCTAAATAACAAAGGGATCGGGTTTTCAGTGTAAAAGGCGGGTCTGTGGAGTCCCGACAGTGTAATTGCGCATTGGGGAAGTGGAAGACATAGGTACTGCAACCTGTAGAGGGGCCGATACCCAATTGCACTTAAAAGAAGCCCTCGAAAATCATGCCAAGCCTATGGATTGAGCGGGAAATTGTGTGTTGCATGTGCTTTATGCATAAATCCTTTTCACACTTGTTCCCATAAAAGTTAATGAAGTCAGCGTTTATGTTCTATGTGAACATTTCTGTTATATTGTGCACAATCATGAAGCTAATGATAACTATCTCTGCAAGTGAGAAGTAAAGGATGTAGGAGTGGATTCGAAGAGCCATTTATGCAGAAGCATTGTAATTTGAGGTCCGACCTCAAGCATTCCAGGTCGGAACCCCACGCGTTGCCTGTACATTTCGAAAGCAAAGCTGTCCCTGTTTTCATCATGGGGAGGCGACACACAATCACCCTTTTTACCAACATCTTTCACTTCCTCAGGAAATGAATCGCTCCATCAGATATGCTTTCTATGTGTCAGCGATTATGCTGACGATCTTATCTTTGTATACTTAATTTGCTTATCGAAAACAGTGGGGAAGATGAAGAGGCAAGGTAGACCTAGAGTCAAGGGCTTTTGCATAAGTATTATCTCCGAAGAGGAGAAGGGGCTTTTTGCTTGGAGAAGAAAAGTTTTATGTATTGTGAATAAGGAGGACTGTTTGGTCAAAGGAGGAGCCTTTAGTTTTTGTTTTATTTTGCTTTGCTTTGAGGTGCTTTGAAGCAGGGTGTTGCTGTTGGCATGAATATAAATGTCATTTGTGTTTATGCATATTGATGGCATATTGTTCATGATTATTCTTGTTTAATCGAATATTATTCAATTACATGGTTAACTTATGAGCGATCTCTGATTCAAAACCATATTAAACACCAGTTGTTAGTTTATTTGTACTGAAAGGAATGTGTATTCCCGTATGAGTAATCTGATTGCAATCAAGCTCTAATAAAACCTTGTTCATCTATGAATTTAGTAATTAATTCTTTTGGACTTGGAATTTATTTATGGTTCTTAATCTCTTTTATTTTGTTCCCACATGATAGATTAAAATAGCTAGGACTAGATTAGAGTAGTTAGAAGAAGTGTAGATAGGATTTAATACATAGTGGTTAGCTGTCTTATTTTGTTGATTTAATTGAATTCTTCTTCTTAGAAGCAATTCTTCAACACCTATTACAGTTCATCGGGTCCCTTAAAACCCGTTGGAACTAGCCATTCCAACGAATGCAGGCCTAATTGGGGCCCGTGATTGGGTTAGTTCCACTTGTTGGTATAGCGAACATTCACCATGTCAACAAATTGGCGCTAGAAGGAGGGCCTGAATCGCCGTCCACAACTTTTCAAGAATTCATTTATAAGTGCCACACATGGTTTCAAAGGGATTAATGCATGGATTGTGAAGGTCGAAAATATCCTTCCTCTCATTTGGAGAAGCCTCACTTTGAAGAAGAGATACTGTTGGAGTATCCTGTCACCCAGGAACAACCAGTCAAAAGACTTACTCAGGCTTATGCTCATTCTCTATCACAGCTCCCTATCTTTCAGTCTTTACTTCCGACAACAAAAAGAAAGTCAAAAGTCTATCACATAAACGAAGAGACATCTGCAACCTCTTCTCTTGAAGATATTGTGCTTGATTCTTTGCAGATTATCAACTCTCCTTGGGAAGAAATTCCTGAGGATTCCCCTCCTGAAGGAAATCCCTGGCCTGATTTGGAAAGTCCTAATGAAGAAACCCTCAACCAGAACATCCCTATCCTCGATATGGCTAATATTCCTCAATTGGGTGGAAACCAACTCCCACCTCCTCTGGGAGCAGTGCCTCCCTAGCTCGCTTAGGATGCCATGGCGATACCTGGGCAGTAGCATTCCTTACTCAAGAATGCAGAAAAGGTACTACCTAAATTCGACCTTGGGTAGGGAGACACCGCTAAAAACCACATCAACTCATTCTTCCTGGCCATACGCATGCTGGGGGTAGCTAATGAACATATAGTTTGTTGCCTGTTCCCTTTTACCCTGATTGGCGTAGCTTCTACATGGTAATTTAGCTTGAGAACAAGATCAATCACTTTGTGGGCTGCCTTTCAGTAGGCCTTTTTAGATAAGTATGGCGATGAAAAAACCCCTGCGGTCTTAGTTCTAGAACTATCCCGTTTGAAAATGGAAACCAAAGAAAAGGTCAAGGATTTTAACATCTGGTTCAACGCCCCGTTCAACAAAATCCCAGCCACCACTAGACCTACTGAGGTGGTGCTCATGGAATTCTACATCACTACTCTCCCTATTCCTACTGCGATGTGGGCTAAGAGGAGTAACACACGAACCTTACAAGGTGCTTTCGATGAAGCAATAAAGGTCAAGAATGAAATGCTCAGTCTCACAACATGCCACCCTACAACTAGAGAAAAGAAAGCCTCTCAAGCATCCAAGAAGAATAATGGAAATGATAACAAGGGGGCTCAAAGTAAAGAAAAGGACACCATGGATGTGGAAGGTTTGCATCAGATAATTAGGAAACTAACAAACACAGTCATTGATATGAAAAGGAATCATGGAGAGAGTACTAGTGGTAGTGGAGGAGACTATAACAACAGAAAGCCCTTCAAGCCTTTCTATCGTAAGAAAATAGAAGGTGGTCATGGTAAACTTGAGTTTCCTGCTCCACCCGATGAAGGGGATTTAAATATGGAAGAGTTGGCTCTTATTGGGTCATTCCTTAAAAAACAAGAACCTGTAGTGGAGCTGGAACCAGAACAAGAAAATGAGGAAGAATATCAAGTAGAAGAGCTCGTGGACGAAGAATCTCAGATCAATGTACTGCGGGATTTCTATACAAATGAGAGCGATGATGACCAAGTAAAAAATATGGTATAAATCCACACTAATGAAATCCACACATGAAGCAAGGGGCCACTAGTAGGTGTGATGAAGCTCGGGGAATAGACCAAGAAAGATGTCCACCCTGTGAAAGCCCCTGCTCCAAAAGTTCCTGTTGAGAAGGGTAGACCATGTGGCCAGTCCAAGAATACCCCTGTTGCAAACCATCCAGAGAAATAAAATGCATCTCTCACTCCAACGAAGGCTACTCAAGATGGTAAACTCCCACCTAAGAATGGAAAAACCGGTATGTTTACTCTGCTATATACTGTTTATAAAATTGATTACAATATTGTGGATGATCTCAAGAAATCTAGGGCTAATATCACATACTTTGATTTGCTTAAATTAACGCAACAAATAGATTTGCTCGTGAAAGATATGAATGAGTGGAACTACAAAACTCCTACCATCCCGAGAAACCAAACCCAGAAGTTAGTTTCCAGACCTGTTAGTACTCCCAACACAACCCAAAAGCCAGTAGCCATAGAAGCTACCCTATCAAAAATGAATTGGAAATCCTAAGATGTCAGTGCAACCATGATAGGAAGGAAATCTAAATCCATGACTCCCCATTTCCTAATCACATTTGAAATCTTTAACATGAACTTATACAACTGCTCAGTAGACTCAGGTGCCTTGTCCACCGTGATGCCTTATGCTGTTGCTAAAAGACTTCATGCGATACCTAAGAAAACTGGAACTCGAATCATGCAATTAGACAAGACAAATGTGAAAGTGATTGGGGAATTGAAAGATGTATTGATTCAGATGAATGCTAAGCCTCAATACACACAAGTCATATATATAGTGATAGTCGATATACCTGAGGCTTATGGAATGCTGCTTAGTAGGGATTGGTCAGCAAAACTGAATGGATACTTCTCAACTGATTGGTCCCATCTCTTGCTGTCTCAGAAGGGGAAAGGTGATATGCTGAGAGTTAATCGAGAGAGATACATGAAGTATGTAGTGACGGAGCTACATGGTCCCAACGAACCTGTAATGTTTACCAACTCTATCCTTGGGAATTATAGTTTCAATGTTTATGTCACAGAGACCTATTTTGGAGAATTTCATGCAGAAACAGTAGAAGAAAATTTGACATACACACAGTTGGAAATTCCCTCCCATAATCCAACTGATGAACTATCCTGTATTATAGTAGATGACAGGACTAATTTCGTAGATAGTAGTTCAATTGATGTAACGTTAAAATCTAATTTTTGGACACTCTATTTTAATGGTTCTATCTGCCTTGAAGGCGGAGGTGTTGGGAGCACTCTTATAGACCCACAAGGGAACCAACATTCGATGGCCAGCTGATTGGAGCCCGCGTGCACCAACAACACGACAAAATATAGAGGCTTTCTACAAGGCTTGAAAAGGGCCCTTGATATGAAGGTGAGGAATCTCAAAGATTTTGGTGACTCACAGATAATCGTGGACCAGGTGAGGGAAAGGATACATCACAATTCACCATACTTGGAAAGATATCAACATGAGGTATGGAGTTTAATTAAAAATTTTGATTCTTCTGATATCATACACATACCTCGATGGAAAAACCAAAATGTTGATCTGATGGCTAGTATGGCTGCTAAACTTTCGCCTCATTTAAGATTAAAGAAGAACAAATGTTATGTTGAATTAATTTTTAGACCATCCGTGCCTGATAACATCTCAAGTTCGCAAGTGTTTGAAGATGACAAGCTTATGAATGAGAGTAAAGAGGAGGCTAAGAGTTACCAATGGAAACTTCGAAAGATGCATCCAGGCCCAGGACCGTTGGTGAAGAAAGAGTTTAACAAAACACTGGATGTCGAAATCATCTCTCTGGTCATGCACACCCCCGGGGTAGCCGATCTCGTGTGAGTAAGAAAGAAAATTGGGAATGTCAGGCTATGTATCGATTTCAAAAACCTGAACCAAGCATACTAGAAAGATAGCTATCATGTCCCTCCTATAGAACACATTCTCCAATGCGTTTCTGGGTCTGAAATGTTGTCCCTATCAGATGTGTTTTCAGGATATAATTGAGCATTGGTGTCTAATGGAGATAAACTTAAGACAACATTCCAACACTTATGGCTGAGCCAATTCCAAGCTGGGGAAAAATTTGGTCAAGGAACTTACAGATTGAAAACTTTGCAGGGAGAAACTAAAAAACTCCCTGTTGGTGGCTAGCATCTGAAAATATACTCCCAGTAGCCACCACATGGTGGTTACCTCTTGAGTAGATTAGAGTTCATTTCATTTTGTTGTTAGTTTATTTGTATTTCTGTCTTTTCTTTTTTGTTTTCTGCAAAGTTTATTTTCCTGCTGTTTTGAATTACAATCCTTTTTCAGCCAACTGACTTCGGCCCTCCCATCCTATTCTCACTCTTCTCAGATTTTCCCTCATGCACCGCCTCCAACTTTTCCCTTCCTCATTAACCTGTTTATGATTCCGTTGTTTCTGAATCCATCATTACCTTGCAAATCAAACAAATTGTCAATACGCCCATGAGAACTTGAAAATCAGCATTAGAATGCAAAACGAAACCCCTCATTGGCATCTGTTGGGAACTATGTGAGATCTATTGATAACTTGGATATCTGGAGCATGTAGGGGCATCTTTATAAAACAAAATAAAATGTGTAACTACAACTGGACTTGCGTGGAGGAATGCGGCATCTTAAGTAAATCCCACTCAGACTTAGCCTATACTTGCCTATAAGGTTTGCAGTCATTCTCCAGTGGTCCCATACACCACACTAAATTGTCCAATACCTGTTATCTACAAGTAAACCTCCTTTCATGGGCTAATCTCACTGTCATATACCCTGTGGCAAATCCAATTGTGCTCTAGTCCTTGTGCCTGAAACTAGAAGGACTTATTTAAAAGAAAATGAAATGTCAAGTCCTTGTGCCAATCTAGAAGGACAAGTTGTTTGGGAAGCCGATTAGAGTAAGGACTATTGCTAGGCTCAAAGTACTGGTTGATACAACAAGCCCAACCTTATTTAAGCAGTTTAAGAATATGGCATGATCCATGATTGCGTCCCATTCAATCATATGAAAATATAACACTGAAATTCTCATATAAAGTGTAGATAAACATATCTACATCAAGTTTTCTTAACAATAAAGAGCTCAGGTATACACCTAAACAAGTATTGACAGACTAGTGATGGCCCCAAAAGGATTTCTGAAAGTAGGAAATAGGTAAAGGAAGGTTAATAAATCCCATAACACTGCCATTGGAGAATGCCTGTCAAAATCCTATCAGTAAGGAGAAGCTATTTGTCTATATCCCACTTGAAACAACTAATGTTGAAGTGGAACCCATGCTTGTCCATCTGTCTAGTTTGCATTTCAAGTTTATCTTAACACCTTGATGTTTCATTGATCTAAGGATTATTTGGAAATAGAGATAACTGGTTCACCCAACGGTTCGCCATTTGTTGTAGCCACAACTACCACCTTATTAAAACATGCTCTGATAGCAAATTTTCAATGGGTCCCCTAGAAATTTGATCTTTCATCTTTTGGAATGATTTGTTTTATCACATGGATGTTAACTCCTTGCCGAGTCAAATTACTTGATGGCTAAGCCATTGAATAAACCTCTGCTGCATGGGTCATTCATGACATAGCCTGGCCCTTTATTCACTCCCTTCATTGGGACCTTTTAATCTTCACAGACATGCATGGTACATTTGTGCCCGCACAAACCATCACCCCTACCCTTATTATAATCATTTGTTTGTTTAACTCATAAAACCCCCATCGCATCATTATTCCCGTCATGGCCTTTCATGGCGGAAATTCTCAAAACATGCATATATCCTCCCTTTTCACTTATCGCATATAACCTTATCACATAACGCATACCATAAGGCATCGTACTCGAGGACACTATTAGCCATACTTCATATATA
>APFE030119295.1:57160-107728 GCA_000404065.3 Pinus taeda | reverse complement strand
ACTGGCCTCCGGACCCGATGACATTATTAACTGCATTGTATACATTATCGGGTCTAGCTCCCCAATCGCATATCGGTGGAGCCTGGGCCTTATACACAATACGTGCAACGATATGGCGGACATGTCGAGCCTATCAAATATGATATATATATTTTTGGGTCCGAAGCCCTGTCGCATATCGAAATTGGTGGAGTCCCAGGTTGGTGCATATTGCGATATGCGATATGCCAGACCCGACGATATTTCTAGGCCCCGATATACAAAATTTGAGGTATGGCCTGAGTGATCGGGGCAAGATTTTCTTTGTTTTCCTGTGTTTTCCAAATTTTCCAAAATAACAAAGGGATCGGGTTTTCAGTGTAAAAGGTGGGCCTGTGGAGTCTCGATAGTGTAATTTCGCATCGGGGAAGTGGAAGGCATGGGTACTGCGACCCGCAGAGGGGCCGATACTTGATTGTGATTAAAAGAAGCCCTCGAAAACCGTGCCAAGCACATGGATTGAGTGGGAAATTGTGTTATGCCTGTGTTTTATGCATAAATCCTTTTCACACTTGTTCCCATAGTTTATAAAAGTTAATGAAGGCAATGTTTATGTTCTATGTGAATATTTCTATTATATTGTGCACAATCATGAAGCTAATGATAGCTATCTTTGCAGGTGAGAAGTAAAGGACGCAGGAGTGGATTCGAAGAGCCATGTATGCAAAAGAATTGTAATTTGAGGTCCAACCTCAAGAGTTCCAGGTCTGAACCCCATGCGTTGCCTATACATTCCGAAAGCAAAGCAGTCCCGATTTTCATCATGGGGAGGCGACACACAATCACCCTTTTTACCAACATCTATTCACTTCCTCAGGAAATGAATCGCTCCATCAGATATGCTTTCTACGTGTTAGCGGATATGCTGACGATCTTAGCTCTGTATACTCGATTTGCATATCAAAAACAGTGGGGAAGATGAAGAGGCAGGGTAGACCTAGAGTCAAGGGCTTTTGCATAAGTATTATCTCCGAAGAAGAGAAGGGGATTTTTTCTTGGAGAAGAACATTTTGATGTATTGTGAATAAGGAGGACTGTTTGGTTGATGGAGGAGCCTTTAGTTTCTGTTTTATTTTCCTTTGCTTTGAGGTGTTTTGAAGCAGGGTGTTGCTGTTTGCATGAATATAAATGTGATTTGTGTTTATGCATATTGATGGCATATTGTTCATGATTATTCTTGTTTAATCGAATATGATTCAATTACATGGTTAACTTATGAGTGATCTCTGATTCAAAACCGTATTAAACACCAGTTGCTAGTTTATTTGTACTGAAAGGATACAACCTTGTTCATCTATGAATTCAGTGATTGATTCTTTTGGACTTGGAGTTTATTTATGGTGTTTAATCTCTTTTATTTTTCTCTTGTAGGATAGATTAAGATAGCTAGGACTAGATTATAGTAGTTAGAGGAAGTGTAGATAGGATTCAGTACATAGTGGTTAGCTGTTTTCTTTTGTTGATTTAATTGAAGTCTTCTTCTTAGAAGCAATCCTTCAACACCTATTATAGTTCACGGGGTCCCTTAAAACCCGTTGGAACTTGCGATTCTAAACAAAAACATGCCTGATTGGGGCCTATAATCGGGTTAGTTCCCCTTGTTGGTATAGCGAACATCCGCCATGTCAACCGAAGGTTGGCAAAACAGTTGTATATCTTGTTGTATATGTAGATGATCTTTTGATGACAAGGAACAATGAGAGCTACATTGCATCCATAAAGAAGGAATTGAGGAAAGGTTTTGAAATGACTGATTTGGGCTATGTTCATTACTATCTTGGTATTGAAGTAAGTCAACATCCGAAGTCCATATTCCTTTCTCAAAATAAGTACATTGGAGATCTGTTGAACAGGTTTAGATAAAAATCAGACTTGAATTGAAAAAGAGAAGGAGTTGCAACTCACAGGTGATTACTGCACCTGGAGACTGCACTCAAACAAAGAGAACTCTCTTCGTACACTCTACATGCATCAAATGAGTAATTACATCATTAAGTACATTACTAGAGATCAGGAAGTTGCAACCAAACTCCTAAACTCTAGGAACAAATCCTAAACTAAGGATATGCGCTAGAACTTGTGTAACCATTTCTCCATTAATAAAAAATAATATTAATTATTTTCAACTCCCCCCCTTAATGGAGAAAGGATTATCCTGAACTCCTAGCATCCCTCTAAACAATTCAAAATTTACACGCCCAAGAGGCTTAGTAAAAATATCAGCCATGTTATCACAAGTTTTACAATATTCAATACATATCTCTTTTGACTGTAGTTTCTCTCGAACAAAATGAATCTGAGTATCGATATGCTTGGTATTTTTATGAAAGACTGGATTGTATGCAAGCTTGATGGTACTCTGGTTGTCAGTTTTGATAATAGCTGATTCTTTCTGTTGTAATGGTGTTGCTGCTGATCTGCACTGCTCCATTCTGAACCTTTCTGGCAAGCTTCTGGCATACTTCCCTTGAGTAAGAAAAGTTTGTCCAGTGCCTTCCCATACCTCCAATCCCAAGCAATAATGAAGGTTTCCGAGATCTTTCATCTCAAACACTTGTGACATCTGCTGTTTGATTTCTTTGATCAATTTGTTAACATTCCCTGTTATGATCATATCATCTACATACAAAGAAATCAAAATAATTTTCCTCCGTTTATTAAACTTGGTATACAAATTTGGATCATTCAAGCTCCTATGAAATCTATGCTGTACAAAAAATGAGTCATTTGTCTCATACCACGACCTGGGTGCCTGTTTTAAACCATAAAGTGCCTTTTTCAATTTACACACAAGATGTTCCTGCCCCTTTATCACAAAACCTTCAAGCTGTACTAAATAAATTTCTTCCTTCAAGTCACCATTCAGAAATGCAGACTTAACATCTAGCTGGTGTAGCTGCCATTTGTGTTTTGTTGCTAAGGAAAATAGCATTCTAATGGTGTTTAATTTGACTACAGGAGCAAAGGTGTCATCAAAATCTATTCTCTCTTGCTGTGAGTAATCCTTTGCTACCAGTCTAGCTTTAAGTTTTTCTATACTCCCATCTGCATTTATTTTTGGTTAATACAACCATTTGCATCCTATGGGGGTTTTACCTTCAGGCAATTCAACCAAATCCCAAGTATGGTTTCTATTTATTGATTCTATTTCCTCATACATTGCAACCCTCCATGCATCAGATTTACTTGCTTCCTCATAATTTGCAGGTTCTACAATTTTTAAAATCTTTGACATTAATGCATAGTCTTTCAATTTAGAAGGTAATCAAGTCTTCCTACTTAATCTCCTTGGTAGGGGACTTACCTCAAATCTGTCTATTTAAGCCTTTTCTGGACTTGTATCATTGATTACATTGTCTATTACTTCTTCTTCTTGTTTCTGCTCCTGCTCTTCATCTTCCTCACTGTTTTCTTCCATTAGCAATGGAATGTGCCAATCACTGTTAGTGTCATCCTTTGCTTCTTCAACCTGTTCATGAAATATGACATCTTTGCTTGCAAAAACCTTGTGAGTCACAAGATTGAATAACTTATATGCCTTGAACTCAGTGCCATATCCAACAAATATACATTTTACGGCTTTGGGATCTAACTTCTTCCTATCTACCTTAGGTATATGAGCATAAGCTTTTGACCCAAATATTCTTAAGTGACTCACTGCTGGTTTGAATCCAAACAATGCTTCATTCACCATTTTCTACACAGTCTTTCCTTCAAGGAAATCACGCTGGATAAGCCATAAAGGGTTTGCAGGTTGGAAAGCAATATCACGTCCCTTCACTCTGCCATAAAACTCTTGTGCAAGCTCAATAGCAAAGGATAGTCGAGATATATCTGCTTCACGGACCGTTTTAGGCAAATTGTAGATGAGAACAGAACTCATGATTGTCACTAGAGCAAATATCCGGTCATCATAGACATTTGATTTTCCAACACTTTCAAAACCTTATGTATCAAGAAATAAAATAGATGTCCTCACTCCTCCAATATCCATTTCTAGTGGTTTACCCCAAACCCAAATACCTTTTGTTTTCGTGTCACGCATATGCCCAACACCAAAACCTTCTTCACAAGAAAGAGATAGAAGCTGATTGAGAAGAAATGATCTTCCAGAACGGTATGGACCAATGACCGCAACTGCTGCAATAGGAGTTTCTAACTTTGAAATTTCATCTAGCCCACCCTTTGCAAGATTTATTTTTGTATGCCCAGAGTCTGGCTCTATAATAGGTAGCGCTTGGTGATCATAGGAGCCTTCTCCTCCGTGCTGTGAAAGAGTGGACGAGCATCCCAACCAACATGTAGATGATAATAATAGCAGCAATGACCATACATGGTGACGCCCATATGCCATTCTGCTTCTTCCGCTGTTGTCTTCCTAACTCAATTTCAAACCCACAAGCGCACTCAGGTCTCTTTGAGATTTGGCCTGCTAACTAGTTCCTGGGTCACGTTATCCACACAAATGCTCTAGTTCACATGAGATACCACACGATGCTTCCGCTGCGCCACTCTGATCCTCTGATGAATAAGTCTTCAATGAGCCACCATCGGGCAAGTCCGATCTGCTGCCACCAAACAGATCAGGAACTCCAATGCGCCACCACCGGGCAAATCTGATCTGCTACCACCGAACAGATCAGGAACTCCAATGCGCCACCACCGAGAAAATCCAATCTGCTACCACTGAACAGATCAGAAACTCCAATGTGCCACCACTGGGCAAATCTGATCTGCTGCCACCGAGCAGATCAGGAACTCCAATGTGCCACCACCAGGCAAATCCAATCTGCTACCACCGAGCAGATCTGAAATTTCAATGCGCCACCATCAGGAAAATTCGATCTGCTGCCACCGAATAGATCAGGAACTTCAATGCGCCACCACCGGGAAAATCCGATTTGCTGCCACCGAACAGATCAGGGACTTTCAAAGTGCCACCACCGGGCAAGGCCGATCTGCAAAAAATTGCAGATTTTCCAAGGAGAAAGAGTCTGGTGCTTGTCGAGAGTGAAAGATCCGCGCCGAAAACAAAATCGATACCTCTTACGAAATTGGCGCGAGTAAGGCTAGATTTTCCACACCAATAGCAATTTCTGGCGCGTTGGTATGACTATCACTTTCAAAACCGCGCCAAATGGCGCGACTGTTCCTTAATAAACCACGCCAACCCTTCTTTCCGCTCAAAAATGGAGCGACTGTTAGCGACGAAACCGTGCCAACCCTTTCTTCCACTCAGAGATGATCAATCATCTGAGACCTGTGCTACAGGTGTTACTGCAGTCCACCTGATTCTGCGAATGCTTTTGTACACTCCTACCGCCACTACAGTTCTGTAATCAATGATGCATCCTAAAAAAATTAAAGGGTGTCCCTACTCTGTGCTCTGATACCAAGATAAAAATTAGACTTGAATTGAAAAAGAGAAGGAGTTGCAGCTCACAGGTGAGTACTGCACCTGGAGACTGCACTCAAACAAAGAGAACTCTCTCCGTACACTCTACATGCATCAAATGAGTAATTACATCATTAAGTACATTACTAGAGATCATGAAGTTGCAACCAAACTCCTAAACTCTAGGAACAAATCCTAAACTAAGGAGATACGTTACAACTTGTGTAACCATTTCTCCATTAATACAAAATAATATTAATTATTTTCAACTGGTTTGGCATGACTGAATGCAATCCTCTCACTACTTCAATGGAACAAAACTTAAAGCTCACATCCATTGAAGGAAAAGAATTTGAGGATACAACAAAGTATAGACAACTTGTAGGAAGTCTCAACTACCTAACTACTACCAGACCAGACATTTCGTTTGCTGTTGGAATCCTCTCCAGGTTTATACAAAATCCTTGTGAGGGACATTGGTCTGCTGCAAAAAGAGTTCTAAAATACTTGAAGGGAACTCAAGACTTTGTAATCACTTATACACAGGTGGGTGACTTCAGCTTGATTGAATACTCTGATTCAAACTTCGATGGAGATAAAGAAACTGGGGTATCTACTTCAAGTTATGCTATGAGTCTTGGATCAGGAGCTGTCTCCTATAGATCACGCAAACAATCAATTTCAGCAGATTCCATAACAGAGGCAGAATATGTGGTTGCAGCTGAGGCAACAAAAGAAA
Source organism: Pinus taeda (assembly GCA_000404065.3). NCBI lineage: Eukaryota > Viridiplantae > Streptophyta > Pinopsida > Pinales > Pinaceae > Pinus > Pinus taeda. The sequence goes on along the minus strand of APFE030119295.1, from coordinate 101,555 downwards.
TTGGGTGGCTCAGGAAAATTCTTGAAGATTTGTAGGTAAAACAAGTACAATCGACTCCACTCATGATTGACAATACCTCGGGAATAAAGTTGGCCAAGAACCCAAAGTTCCATGCTCGAACGAAGCACATCAATACTAAATATCATCTGATTTGACATCATGTTGAGGCCAAAACAATCCATCTCCACCATTGTTCCGCTAATGAGCAAATTGCAGATATCTTCACCAAAGCGCTTGGAAGAGAAAAGCTTGAAAGATTCAAAACGATGCTTGGACTCACCAACATCCCTTCAGATTAAGGGGGGAAATGTTGTCACCTAATCATAGGGATTGGGTGAACAATTGTAATTAGTATAAATAAATAATAGAGAAGATGGAGAGTCACCGGGAGATGAACTGAATAGTCACTCCCTGTTGTATATAATAATGAACAACCTGAATGAATAATGTGATTTGATTTGAGGAGTTACCTCCTGGTCTGACATTAAACATTAATAATATCTCAGATTTGGGCAAGAATTAAGAAAATGAGTAGTCTTTAAGTGTGACATTTTGGAGTTCCTGACGGATTTCTAGCCAGAATATGACAAAAACAATTGTGGCAAAATTTGTGTTGTTTAAAATGGTTTTTTGATTGCATATATAGATTCAACACCATCAAAAACCCATGGAGCACTTCGATTGTGAAGAGACACTTATCATACTCATGATTTCAATAAATCCCTGTAAATTCTAGACAAATTAGATCAGAAAATAAACCAATTTTTTTTCCAAAAACTCACACTTAAAGACTATTAGTTAAACAAAATTAATAAAAATAAAATGTATGGAGCCATAAAATCTCATTAAGCGAGAGGAAAATAGAAAATTTTAATTAAAATACTATGTCCAACTTAATGTTGATTAAAAACTGTAAAATTTTAATAATCGAGTCAAATCATTACCCTAAGTTACCATTTCCTACTAACAACCCCAAAACAAGACTATATATATATATATATAACAAAAACTTATTAAAAAAAATAAAAATAAAAAATCATTTATAATAATTTTTGAGACTGATTCATCAAACTGCATAAACCAATCATACGTAAGGTCTTAAATCCTTTAATGCAACCTTATTACATATTTTATTGAATTGGTTTGATTTCCTTGACATTAACCTTAACGGACACACTTCATCTATCATTGTCAAGAAATTTGAACTTATATTTATATTAATTATATATATAATTTTTATATCCATAACATTTTTTAATTGATTTTATATAAATTATTAAATTATATATATATATATTATAAAATGTTATATAATATTACTAATAAATGTGTACTCATAAAAATATATTAGGAATATTTTATTTGAGTAACGTTCCATCTGTAATACTTCAAAGATTTTAATAAAAATAGAAGAAATATTCACTAAATATTGTACACAGCAGATAATTATTATTATATATATATATATATATATATAAATCAAATCGGAGAAAGAAATAGGTCTACGCTTTTACCTAAACCATGTACAATGGTTAAATATTGAAGGTATAAGCTTTTTGTTTTACAACATAACACATATGTGGCAAATGGTTAAGTTTTTAACTTCTATTAAATTGTTTAGAGAAATTTTCGGCGAAATCACATAGATACTCTTTTGTCAACGCGTTTCGAACCAACCAGTGTGGTTCATCGTCAGGACAAGTTGCAGAACCAATCCAGCATAGCTTGTTAAATAGTATGTGCAGAGACTCCAACGGCTATATTTCCAACGGCTAATTTTGACCTAATGACCCGAGTCAAACCAAAATATTCTAGATATATTTAATTACTATAATTCCTAGAAATTAGTTAAAATAGATAAATAAAATTATTTATTTGTTAATATACATGTATATATATGTAATTAATTTACACTAAATTAATATTCTTGGTACAATATATATTTATTTAATAATAATCATATTTATCATTAAATCTAAATTTTTTAATTTTTATATATTATATATATATATATATATATAATATATATAATATTTTCAATGGTACAAAATTATAATAAAATAAAATAAATTTGACTCTAAATTAATTACAATATATTGTCTTTCCATAGGTATAATAAGGATATATTTTCCTTCTATATGTATAATAAGGGTGGGTTACATTTATAATAAGGATTAGTTTCTAATATTTTTTTTGTCAATCAAAGGTGCTTTATTACATTATTATCATAAGAAATCATAGTATAAAATTTGTCTCTATGGCTCTCTTGGCTTCGTTCAGACCAAAGTTGTTGGTGAGAAGAGTTGAAGACTGTTGAAGATATGACCATAAAACCATTATTTTTGATAGGCTGATCAACCTTACAAAGTAGAAAAAAGACAAAATAGACAGAGAATCTAGAAACATCATATCACGGAGGTGGCTGAGGAGGAAGCACATGAGGTGATCCAAGGAGGCCATCTCTCTCATGCATGTGGAAGTCAATATGCTCCACTCGAGCCTCCAAATTACATGATGTGTTGTTGGTTCCGATGGACACTCTCTAGTTGTTCTAGAGCTTCAGTGAGGCTGAATTGAATATCGTTCATGTACGCCACCAATTCATTTCTATCTTTGTAACAATGATCTCTGAGGATGTCCAATTTGGCTTGAACTTGTTGGAGTTGTGCAACAATTGATTCCAACGTAGTCAGTGCCTCCACTAAACCTAGTGAGCGACCGCGAGCATGGGCCACCTCTCCCATACGTTCCTCACTTTTCGAATTCGCTATGGCCGAGCTCTGACTGTTGGCTTGGTTCCCAACAAGGCCTTGCTTACCACCTCCACAGTGTGGTCGACCTTGTTGAAGGGGCATGGATGACGACACTCGATAACCTATGAATAGAAATACAGGCTAGCCACTCAGAAGGAATTACCCACCAAAACACGACAAAAGAAACTAGAAACCCACCACAACCACAACGCAGTGCCCCCAAGACCGAGACCAAGATGAGACACACACAGAGTCAGGGTGGTTTGTGAGATAATCGACCCCAATCTAGAGATGCCACCCAAGGAGGAGAGGCTTGCCTTCACTACCCATAACCACCCAATGATTAGTTTACAATATTAAAAACATAGTTATTTAAATATTTAATTTGAATCACCTTTATAATACTCATGTAATAAAGTGGAATATTGGTTAATCACATAGTCATTTGTATGCATTTGATAGTCACTTTTATAGCACTTTTGAATGCATGGTTATGTGTATGAATATACATAGAAACACCTCCATATCATTTATGTACTATATGGACATATATTATTTTAAGGAAGGCGTGACAAATTCTAATTATAACATTCGTCCTTCAACAAAATATGATATGTTACTCAAGGAATTAATTTATGTTATTATTAAACACCTTGATAGCAAGCTTCACAAATTATTAAACTTGATAGTCTTTATTATCTTGATATATCAATCTCTTCGGAGACACATGATATGTTGAAAATAGCAACAAGAAATGCTATAAATAGCATTTTAGGATATATTCCAATTTTTTTTTCTTGCTGAAGCAAGAGCCGAACCTTTTATTTCATTAATTCAAAGGATAATTTACAAAGTGTACATACACCTGTCAGTAAAGATCCCAGAAGAACAGGTACTCCTGTCAAGGACAAGGATCCTCCCACTACCTCACGAAAACACAAAAATCCAGTGGAAAACCCAGAATGACAACAACAATTTGGTCAACACACCACCCAGAGCCAACCCGCGTCAGCGTTCATACCCAACCCCCCAATGAAAGTAACGGAAGGAAAGGACTAGACACGCCAACGAAAAACGGAGAGATGGCCCGACGGGCCCCACTATACAACACGGACCATCCCAACCGTCTAGCCCGGTTGCCAGATCCGACGGCCAGGAGCAATATCGCTGCTCCGAACCCATCCACACTTTATCGCGCGACGAAGGGTGATTTCCACACCTACCACCATGCCACATGTCATGCACCTTATGGGATCACTCTCAAAAATAAAAAACCACTTACCACTTTGTAGATGTGTGATCACTGGAAACCCACCTTTTGCCAGGATATCTAACCCGGAAGCAGGAAAAGGCTACCTACTGCTACACCCCATTAAATGCACATTCTGCCAACTCGTACCATGAAACCTGAAGCTGATCCCGAGTTTGATTCAGAGATAAATCCGCAAGGGGCCAACCAAAAACCAGGGAGAAGATGAGCCCGAACATGACTCTCAACCACTCTGGTTCGTCCTCCTGGACTGAGTTAGAACCCCCCAGTGTCATCAAATCGTGGAATTCCACCCAGCTTGAAATCGGAAAACCTCCCTATCCTCCGCAGCTTGATCTTCACAGATAGCCTTTAGACGACTTGGAGGAATTTCTTGCCACTTTTTAGCCATTCCACCTTTTTCACTGCTCACACCTTGATTGGCCAGTAAGTCGGCTAGTTTATTGGCATTACGACGAATGTGGTTGAAACTTATGGTTCGAAGGCCCTGTATATGCATTTGGATTCTTTGATAAACCTGGATAAGTTTCCAATGATTTGAGACTCTTTCCGGCCTGGAACCACCACTGATTCTTTTTACTGCATTGATGGTTATCTTAGAGTTTGCTTCCACAATGATATTTGAGCGATGATTTTGTGATAGAAACTCTAGACCCTGCTCCAGAGCCATCACTTCCACCATGTTATTAGTTGCTCTACCTAAATGGTAGTGGAAGATAAATATAATATTTCCCTCGTCATCCCTTAAAGCTCCTCCATAACCCGCAGTTCCCGGATTGCCTTTAGAGGCACCCTCAATGTTGTATTTCAGAAGGCCTTTCGATGGGGGTTTCCAGTAGTCCTTCTCTGTAACCATGGTTTTATCCTTTCTATTTCTACCTTGAGGAGTTATCCCTTGCATTCCCAGTTGCCTGAGAATTCTCTGCTCTTCATCTGTGGGGGGATTCGAGGGGTTACTATTAATAGTAGAACTGACTGTCTCTCTGATTTGTTTCAAGATAAGGTCAAGAAGATGTTGTGCTGAAGACTTACCATTCTTGAATATTCTTTTATTTCTTTCTTTCCAAATGTTCCAGATAATAAAGTAGGGTGTGAAGGCCCAGGCCAAATTTAGGGCTTAGTTCTCCTTGAAGTTTTTTCTCCAGTGGTTTGGGGTATTTGTGATACTTCCTCTATCCCTATCAGACTGCTGGAAAATTGAAGAGAACAAATCCCACAGCCAAGTAGTATAAGAGCAGCTATTGAGAATATGTTCCATTGTCTCCTCTTGCTCCTCACAGAGCTGGCATCTAGAGGGCCCCATAATTCCCCTTCTCCTAATATTGTCCCAAGTCAATATTTTCTTGTGATGAACCAGTCACATAAAAATCTTGATCTTCATCCATCCTTGCTGCCTCCAAAGATGCATCCAGGTCTTGTCTGGAACACTATAATTTAACCCAAGTAGAAAACCCTTAGCTTCCTTGAGATTAAAGGCTCCTTGCTTGTTATTACCCCATCTCAATTGATCTTATCCTTTTGTTTTTAAGATCATCCTTTGCTTGAGCAAGTCCCCAAGAGCCTCTGCTTTGATTTTTAGGGGGCTGTCCTCTCCACATTCAATGTTTCTCCAGCTTCTCCATTTTTCAGAGGTATGCGAAAGATCCCAAAAATCCTTAACTCTGATTAACCCTTGGGCATCTGTTTCCTGCTTGAGGCCTACAAAATTCTCTGTTAACAGTGTTGGTTCCTGCTGCCATTTGTCCTCCCAAAAAAGAGTAAGATCTCCTGTTCTAATTTCCCAGAAACTATTCTTTTGAACTAGACTTCTGTTCTCCCAGGCTCTATTCCATATGTAGGAGCCTTTTATAGTTCCAGACATTCTTATGAGATCATTATTGTGCCACAAGCTGGCATATTTCTCTTTCCATATCCTGGCCCAATGTGCTTTTGGCTTCTGCACCCATCTCCACCAGAGTTTGGCTCCTAGAGCTTTACAAAGAATCTCTTGATCGTCCAGGCCAAGGCCCCCTTGACTTTTGGGTTTGCATATTTTTTCCCAAGAAACCAGGGCCCATTTCTTTCTAGTTTCCTCCTTTCCCCACAGGAAGTCTCTTTGAATGTCTCTGATTTTCTCTAAGACACCTTTTGGAGCTGGGAGAGCTGATAACATAAAAACTGGGATGGATTGAAGAACAAACTTTGTCAGAATTAACCTGTCGACCAGGTTCAAGGCACGGAAGGTCCAATTTTTTACTTTATCATGCATCTTATTAAGGACCAGTTCCCAAATACTCTTATGCATGGGACTGGCATTAAGAGGTATTCCTAAATATTTAGAGGGGAGGGAATCTCATTGGAATCCAAGAATTCTTGAGATATTTCTTTGGATAGCAATGTTAGTGCTAAAGAAGAAGATTTTTGATTTAGAGAGGTTGACTTCCATACCTATAGCCAGGGCAAAATCTTTAAGAATTTGATTGTAGGCCAAAGCCTCTTTGACTATTGGAATGACTTGCAGTAAGGTATCATCAACAAATTGTTGATGAGTCAGCACAGAACCGTTCTCTGAAATTTGAAGACCCCTAATTTTACCCACATCCTTGGCTTGCTTAATGGATCGCCCGAGCCCTTCCATCATAAGAATAAAGAGGAAGGGAAAAAGAGGGTCTCCCTGCCTGAGGCCCTAGAAGGATTGAAGATTTCTGAGGGGGATCAATTGACTAGAATGGAAAGGCTGGAGGAGGACACCAGCGCCATAACCCATCTGACCCAGTTGTGGTCGAACCCAAAGGCGTAGAGAACCTTCTTGATATAATTCCAATTCACCTTGTCATACGCTTTGGCAATGTCCAATTGCATGATCATCCCCACCTATTTTTTGCTGGTTAGCGTGTGCACCACCTCATGTGCTTGAATAATGTTGTCTAGAATCTGTCTTCCCTTCATAAAACCTGATTGTTCTTCAGACACTAGTGAGGGGAGGAAAGGTTTGAGTCTATTAGCCACTACTTTGGCTATTATCTTGTAAACCACATTACATAAGGCAATAGGTCTGTACTTGTCTGTAGATTGAGTTGTGTCCTATTTGGGAATAAGGGAAATAAAGGAGGTGTTGAAAGCTTTCAGGATAGTTTTTCTTCTCCTGGAATCCTCAACCACATTCACAATGTCCTCTTTGACAATGTGCCAACACGCTTTAAAAAAATCCACATTGAAACCATCTGGACCTGGTGCTTTTCCATTCTGCATATCTTTGAGAACCTCGCTGACCTCCTCTTCCTCAACTAGTCTATTGAGGTTAAAATTGTCCTCTTTGGACACCAGTTTGGGGATATGCCCTATGATTCCCTTGATGGACTGATCCCTATCTGGAGTGTTTTCTGAGTGATGTTCCAGAAATGTTGGACAAGCACAACTTCAATATCTTTATGAGTGGTCTGAATTTCCCCTCCCTCATCTTTAATCATGGAGATTCTGTTGTGAGATCTGTTAGCCATAGTGGATCTGTGAAAAAATCTGGTGTTCCGTTCTCCTTCCTTGAGCCATTGAATTATGGATTTTTGTCTCCAAAATATTTCCTCTTGTTTGCATAAATTTTCCCAAACTAGATGGTATTTATCAGCCTGCTCACTTTTGTATTTATCAAATCCATTGTTTATCAGAGCCTTGTTGAGTTCTAGAATTTTAATTTCCACTGATTGTTTTTCTTCAAAAATGTTACCAAAATCTTTCCGGTTCCATTCCTTTAGTCTTAACTTAATGTTCTGTATATATTCCAATTTTAATTAGTCCCTGAATTAAAATTGAGAATTAAAATTCGAATTTAGTCTCACTAGCTATTTGAAAAATAATTAATTAATTCATCTTGAGTTAATTAGTTGGTGAAATTCAAACATGAAGTCTTTACGAAGTTATGCAACAATTATCCCTTTGATTGAGGAAGTTATCCCTTAATTAAGGAGATAAGGATGAGTTGTATTTGAGTCGTAATTAGTTAGCTCAGTTAACTGAGTTAAGTCCGGTTAGATTAGTTCCAAACAATTTGAGGAACTAATTGTGAGTTCAGTCAGTTAATGCATGCATGCATGCAACTAGTGTACTCCAGATAACTGAATATTCTCTCATAAATAACTCATGCATGTCAGTTCAGAGAAAGACCTAGTTGAGATTAAAGGAAGGGACAATGTACTATCAGTTGGAGGAATTTTCCTATAAAGGAAACTCATCCATGCAGAAAGAATTATCTCCTTCAGGATTGCACAGTTAGAAGAGAGGTTAGTGAGTGTGTGAAGACGCCAATTCACACAGGTGGCAGCACTGGACCCCAAGGAAAACTACACAAGGAAATAGGAGGCTTGGAGGGCAGAGGAGAAGGTTTTTTGAGAAGCCTTTCACTGTCTATGAGTAGTGGTTTGATTGCAGAGAGAGCATGATAGCTTGAGAGATGATTCTTTTCGTAATCTGAAGATATTTCCACTTGTAAGATAATACAAAGATTGGGGTTTTATGCTGAGGCTTTCCCCGGGTTATTCTTCTGTGTTCATGTGTGATTGATTTCTCTTCACCTGTTATATGTGTTCTATTTGATCTTGCTCATATTTGATTAAGCTTCTACAAAGTTTGATAGTAGAAGTAGATCAAGTATTTTGCTTTAGTATATTGCATTATCAGGTGATCTACGGTGAAATTTCTACATGGTATCAAAGCAAAGGTGATCAGAGTTGTGAACGGTATACTAAGAAGAGAAATCACAGTAAAAAAGAAAAAGAAAATTGGGTTGCGAGTTTGCAAAGCAGATGTAAAAATTTTTGTGTAAAATTTTTAGAAACAAATAGCAGATCTGAATTCTTTGCGAAAAAATACCCAAATTCAAAAAAAACAATTGGCTGAATCGGAGTTCGGATGAGGGAGATATCGCTGATTTAAAATTAGCGCTTTTTTCAGAAAATTTCGTGACGACGGAAAAGATGAAACATATTGGTGTGCTAGCCAATGTTAGGATATTCCGGCACATAGGAAATAGTTAAGTATAACTTGGTCTAGTATAGAGTTAGGTAAAGTGTGTTTCTTTACTATGTACTTTTGTAACTTACAACCCGACGGTCACGATATGTAGTGATCCAACAGTTCATTCTCTCCTCCATATTACCGACACTTGATCCGTGGCTTAACACTCGATTGGTCCATGATATCTATTTAAAGAGCACGGAGGGTCATTTGTAGGTTAACTGTTCATGAGAGAAGCTTATGTAAAATTTCATTCTTTAATTAATAAATTTCTTGAAGTGGTCGTGTTGGCTCAGGCCGTGGACTGTTTCCCTCTTTGAGGGTTTTAACCACGTCAAAAATACTGATGTATTGATCTGTGATCTGTTTGTGAGCGGTGTCCTTTGGTGTTCTGTCTGAGGAACTTACCCTGTAAATTCCTACATGACTATCTTCTCCCCCCGAAGACTGCCCGTGGTTTCCTAAATAAATTCATCTTCTGATAGAGGGTTCAATCTCTGCCTTTTTTCCCCTGGTTGCTCTGCAGGCCCACTGATAGGTGTGCCCTCTTCCATGTCCCTCTTCTTACCCTTTTCCTCGTTTAGAGGAGTATGTAATGCAGGAATCTCTGCCGCTTTGGTTTGAACGGGAGGAATTTGTCCTTGCTGATCTGCCATTTTAGACTGTTCTGTGTCCACACTTCCTTTCCCTTTTCCATCCATGTAACTGGTGTGCTAACCTCTTGTACAGGCTACCGAGAAGTTCCAACAGAGGCTGTCCCAATTCCTTCTTGTTGAGGTAGCTTGAAAGATACCTATCCAAAAGAGTCTAGGTCAAGGGTTTTTTCAAGGTATTTCATAGCCATATCCATATTTTCCTGCTCACTAATTTGTTCTACTAATGTGCCCTCTACCCAGTAATCTTGATTAAAAAACTGTTCTATTTCAGGGATTTTGTGATGTATATAGACTGACAGCCTGTTTCTTACTTTTCTGTCACTTATAAAACTATTTGGGTCATAAGGCACCCACCAAAAACTTTTCTTCAATTTAAGTTTTTCCCCTAATATCTTATCAGCATCTTCCCATGCATCCCTAGAATTGATGACATAAGGGCCTAATTGGTTTTTTATTCTCAGCTGGGCCTTTCTCTTTGCACTACAAAAGTGGGTCAAATATGCATTGATATGCTGCCTGAAATACTCCAGTGCAAATAGTCTTATGGGCACATATCTAGGCAATCTGAAAGGGCACAACTCACATCCATATATTCAGATTATTGTGTGATTCTGGTAGAAGTACCAGTCATCTATTCTGTACTATTTGGAAAGATGTACTATCTTCTTCATGTCACTAGTGAGCCTAGGGATGGGATGTCCTGTCAACAGAGTGGATGCTGGGTGAATAAATAAGTCAATAAATTCATAGTAGGTGTAAGGACCCTCATAGGTTTTATGGAAGACTGAGCTCCAGAAAATTACAAACCTCTTGTTTCCCTTTGAATCCAATTTCCTGATGTGAAATGGAAATCTATCTGGATGATAGTATAGCAGAAGGTGGTATATGAAAGATGAATACTTGAAGACTCCTTCTCTTTCCAAATTTATAAATTGATCATGGATTTTGTTGGCAATGAAAGTGGCATAGTCATATTTGACAACAGGGGGCTGTCCTGGAGTAAACATTGACAACAGAACTAGGGTAATGTCATCAACATATTCACTAGTATTAAATCCCAAAACTAGGGCTATCATGTCAACAATAAGTTGTCCTATTTTAGTGAACCAAACTTGTAGATAAGGAGGTGGGTCTATAGGCTGACACTCTGGTAGCATGAACATTTTAGCAACATGGGTTATCTCTGAATTGGACAATTTAGAAGCTTGGTCGAGTAAAAGTCCCATGGAAAGACGGGCAGGGGGCTCAATGGGATGGAAATGTATCATCTCATTGATGGATTCAGCAGTTATGTAAAAAAGGACAGTTTCAGAAGGAGACCTACTGGTTTCGGAAGGACACATAATCGCTCTCCAGACAGGGTCATAGTTGGCACAACATTGGTGAATTATGTCTGGGAAGACATGGACAAAGGGAAGGAAATATTTAGGTAGGTTGGATTCCCAAATTCCAAAAACATCAAAGTTATTTGGATGGCTGTCCCTGATTTGGCAGAAGGTTTGAAGATGGTTGACAGAAGTAGTTATGTCTTTAATTTGAAAATCTTTGTCAGCCAAGGACAAATAATCCTGGTGTTTATGAGGTGCTTTCAAGGGAGCAACATTGAGGGCCGTGGGAGGTTCCATGTTTGGTTCTTGTGTTTTTCCAACTCGAGGTCGGGTTTTAGTGAAAAAACTGGTCTAAACAGCAGTTCTAGGGTCTTTCTCTGAGAATTACAAACCGAACTTAACTTGAATTCAGCTCCTCGGGTAAAATTTACAGAGAAAAAATGCAATTTGCTGGGTTATTGGTAAAAACAGGTACATACCTGGGTATACAGAGTAAAACAGTGTAGCTGTAGGTTGACCTACGAATCGTGGAGCAGGATGCTGGAGTGTTGGTCGGGTGGCAGACTTGGACGTGATTTGCAATCAACCAGACGTACTCCGCATGCAGCAGTGCTCGCAGTGAAAAATAGTGAAAATGACATTTCATCGAGTTTTTAACAAAATTCGGCTTTCGCGGGGCTTTTTGGCGTTTTTGGTCAGATGATGTCATCGAGATGTGATGCCTTGTTGTTTAGCAGAAGGGGGATGGTGACGTGGTAGTGACGTCAGTGAGGGGTCAGTGGGAGGGCGGTAAGTTGTTTTTCCCCATACCACTTATGGGCTAAAGTGGTTTTGGATGGGGGTGGGGGCGCGAGCAGCGCGGGTGATCGACACGCATCCTAGTACGAGCGGTGATACCACCAATTCCGGGGTATTAAAGTTCGGCGGAAAAGGGGGGCGCAATATGATTGTGAGCCGTCTGATGTGAGGGCGCCAATCGGACGATGGGTGCTATACGGAGATGGCGAAGGGTTAATGCGCGGGTGCCCAATCATATTTAACGTTAATTAATGGTATCGAGCGCGTTCTTATTGGTAATCAGGGTGATTTAATTAACGTGGGGTTAATTAATCCTTAGAGCGCGGAGAAAGGTTATTAACAAGTTTCAATTAACCTTGTTAATCCCTGACAGACAAACGTATATATGGTTATATTTCAACCACAGGCGGGGATATTAAATATTCCGGGACTATGTACATATATACATATTACGGGATTTGGGCTTATATATGGGAGTTATATTGTAAAGTTAGGGTTAATATGAAATAAATGTAAATGATAGCACTAAGCGTAATGTTTTGGAATTTTTATATAAAAACTTAGGCCAAAGGGAAGAAAAAGGAGTTTTTACACAACAAATGTGGCTATTTTTTCTAAGTAAATGGAGCTTCACTTAGGTGTCTGATGAAAAATGGGATGAGTGGTTTTAAGGATATTGAGCAGATCTCAATACCTTTGGGGAAATTAGTAAGTGATTTGGGAAGAAGTGAAGGGGAGTTAGTCATAAACCCTGCCTCACTTGAGCTGCATCAAAGTACCTATTTCGCACTTGTGATGGGACTAAAAGTTAACATATTCACACAATTCATCACAAGTCACATTCAATAACATCAATTTACCTACCCAGCCTACTTTGCCTAACATTTTTTCTTCTTTTCTTTGGGTGCATTTGGACTAGCAAACCCTTATAGTTTTTCTTTTCATTGCATGATAAAACTATCTAAATCTACACTTATTTCTTCCAAGGGCTCAGATTGAACTGTTGAGCTCCTTTGCTTCTCGACCTATTCTAGTTATCTGCCAAGTTTGAACAGTTTGGACAGATCTTATTCTCTATCTCTAAAACAAGTAAATTCAAACCATGAACTAGCCAAGATTGAGCTTTTTGGCCATTCATCAATGGTGGCATAAGACAACCAGCTGCACACCATCAAATTATTGCAAAAATGGAATAGTAGTAGCATTTTGGACTTGCACACTTTCCTGGTCTCTTGTTTGGGGTTCATTCCTTTCACTTTTTTGACCATTTCATTCTTTTTTGCCCTTTGATTTTTCTTTTAGGGCATACCCTCTTTACATTTTTTAATTTTTTGATTTTTTGACAATATGGAAAACCTTTGCAACCAGAAAAGGTATGAACATATTACAAAGCCTACCAATGCCAATCATGAAATATGACACCTATTGGTATAGGAGTATAACAGGGAGTTTCATAGCTTCCAGTTCACAATATTCCTAGAATATATATATATATATATATATATATATATATATATATATATATATATATATAATATAAGGGTGGGTGAAAACCTCTATGAGACATCTGAGGCCAACTCGAGGGTTGAAAACCTCTTTGAGGCATCCCAGGAGAAAAAAAACTAAAAAAATAAAGATCCCTAGGTGAGAACCTCATCTCGGATGCCTGGGGTAGGCATGCAGGTTGAAAACCTCCATAGAGGTAGCTTTCTTGTCTTATAAAAAAAAGAGAAAAGAGGAACACAAGGAAAAATCTTACACCATTCTTTCTAACCTTTCTCTTCTTTTGCGGGAATACACACAATTGGTAGATTTTAGGGCTATATGACAAAACCTAGAATCTATAATCCATCCTTCCATCCATACACCTCATATCCATACTCTCCACTCATATAACCATCTCTCTCAACCATCCAATCAACAAGAAATTTGAATTTCGCCTCCTCACTATGATGTTACATGAAGGCCCCGTATTGCTACAAGAGGTCCTCTAATGCTATAGGAGGTTCCTGTGAAGCTACATGAGGGGTATCCAAAGAGAATAACATCCCAAAAGGCCATGATTCCTCTATGAAATGATAAAGGGGGTCCTCTAATGATGTACTCATCACCCATCCACTCCATTTCACCAAGACTTGCTCAAAATTTCTACTTTGTTCTACCTCTAAAGAAAACACAAAAGCCATTGTTTTCTATTTCTCCAATATCTACACTACTTCCTCATGACTCTAACCCTGCCCTCATGTCTTGTAATCATCTCCCTCAACACTATCATGCAAACTGAAGACTCAAGGGAGGATCAAAATATTTCTACAGGGAGAAAACTCCTCTTGTAGCAACCTATGCAGTCACAACAGAAATATCTAAGATATTTTTTTTCCACCAACAGAAAGCATGATGAATCCATGTTTTCATCCATGAAGGGACACATCATCCTCAGAAAGGAATTCCACCAGAAGCAGTAGCTTGGACATCAGGGAGGCACCTTCACACAGAGTAAATTTATCAGTCAAGGTATCATCAAGTTATGAAGACATGCACAAGAAGCAAGCAAAAGATTCAACTCTCTCTGAGATCATGATTTTATATGGCCCAGGTCTAGCATGCAACCATCTCCATCAATTCGATCCACAAGTAGTCTCAGGTATGGAAACCCTCACCTCTTCCCTACGCATAAAGTAACTAAAATGTGTAATGGTCGAGAAAGGAGTTTTAATAGGATGGAGGTGGCCAATGAACTTGGCCACCCTCGGCTAGTGAACTTAAGTTTGTATTAGTCACCCATGAAATGTGGAGATTTCAACTCAAAGTGAGGTGGTGTTCACAAAGAGTGGGGTGGTAATCATGAGGAGAGAGGTAATGATTACAAGGAGTGGGGACAACAGTCTAAAAAAGGAAACTCGTGTATATGCCATGTCACCTAAGCTCTCTGAGCTTTTACCCCAAAGAGAATATTATGTACTAGGCTCGACTTCATTTGCACCATCGCTCATTCCAAAAATAGGTAGAGGAAATACGATCTATTGTATCAGACCACCTAGGGTACCACCAAGAAGTTTTGAACCCTATCTGCAGGTGCTATAGGAGGAATCTACATGTAGGTCTTAGATGCTATGGGATGGATAAGAAGGCGCTACGGGAAAAATTGAAAGGTGAAAAAGAAGTCACAGTTACTCAAAATTGTCTCAAAATAATCATACACAGATAGAGGTATTTTGAAAAGAAGTAAGTGACATCCTCCTTCCTCCTTCCTTGTTTTATTTACATCCATTTACATGAGAATTTGGCTTGAAATTTATAGTTTGTAACAGTCAAGTAAGCAGTAAGAGGTACTTTTGGAAATTGTTGTGGTTAGAAGCAGAGAAAAGGAGTTTGGTTGATATCAATTCTAGCACCTTTCTCCCTCATTGCTATCAAGGAATTTAACATTGTTTCACCACTAAGATTGTTTAAAAATTTGAATTCCACACCTAAGTAGCACGAAGGAGGGATAATATAAGAAATGGGGGGAGAATTTAACAGAAGAGAACCCTCATACACCAAGAGGATTCACCAACACCCTCCTGTAGTGGACATCTTCATAAGACACCAATGGTTGGGTTTCTGAGAGTTGTTAGATGGGTATGATGATTATCTCACTTGTGACTTTTCCATGGCATTACATTCCCAAGGAGAAAACATTTCCACTATTGTTGTCAGAGGGTTGGCCATCTCTCTAAGTCCTGAAACCATAAGCAGAGTGGCCACCTTATCCCTAGGAATTCAGTGGAGCAAAGAAGACAAGGAAGTGAGAGACACAACTAGGAAAAACTTCTTCATTTTGAAAGAGAAGCATGTAGAAGATAAGAATGGAGTAAGAAGAGAAAGCCTACCTTTCCCTTTGGATGAGGTAGCTTACCATATCCTCAATAATATATCTTATGAAGGTAGATTGAGTGTGGTTTATGCCTACCACTTCAAATTGCTCCATGAGTTGAGATTCAAGGCAGAATTATCTCTCCCTCAAAGACTTAGTGTTCCCCATTTCCTCCTACAGTCATCATGGAGATGAGTCAAAATGTGACGGATGTTGACATTATGATACATGTGTTGTAGTTGATAGCAACCCACTTGTAGCAAAACAACTCACTTGTATATGGTAACTAGATGAATCTACATAACTAGATGGATCTACAGGAGAGATATCAGATGTGATAGAATGCATGGCAGTTCAAAGGAATCATTTCAGAAGTAATAGGGCAAATTACAATGTAACAAGTCTATTCAGAAGTAACAGGACATTGGTACAGAAGAACAAGAATATGGAACTTAGGTCTACTGATCAGAATAAAGAATGTAAAGAAAAATGTTGATGTAAAGCAATTTGAGAAGTATACGTAGGTCCACTTAGTCAAAACAACATATACACGCTGGTCCACAGAACAAAAACTGCGTATACGTATACACGCACTCTCTTAGGAGGAAAACCGCGTACATATTGGAAAACCAAGGTTCTAGTCCAAGGTATTTGGTCCAAGGTATTTGTCTGAGGTATTTGGTCTGAGGTATTGACCCTAAGTATTTGGTCCAAGGTATTGGTCCTAAGTGGCTTTGGTCTGAGGTATTGACAAAGGATCTAAGTATATAAGAAGGAGAATATCAAAGGGCTAAGGGCACAAGTAATGAATATCTTATGAAGTGTTATATCAAAAGAAAATATGCATGTTATAGGTTTCTGATGCTTTGCTTGATCTAGACTAAATATGCACCTAAGCATTTGATGATGGATGAGATCTAATGATGGATCAAGATCATAATGACTTATCATTATGTGATCTGATAATGGATGAGCTAGATCTAATTGCTAACACATGTTTTGTCCTTTATATGTGATGATATGGTTATGTCTGAAGTCGGGAATTGCATCGAAGTTATAAGTAAGTATTTGCAGATCTATACACTGGTTAGCTTTGGTGAAGGTGCGTATACACGCTAGTTCGTCTCTTCCAAGTAGTGTATGCAAAAGAAAAGCTTGATGTTAAAGGATGACTGATCTATCAGATCAGTGATGTTGTTTTATTGTTGTCTGTCAATGAAGTCTTCTTAGATCGGAACGTAAAACTGAATGCATAAGGAGGCTGGGATTTGATTGATTGATTTTATAAGTGAGAATAAGTGATCTATGTTGTTGCCTATGTAAAGCTCTGTAAGTTAAGAGTAGGTGTTGAGTATATTGCTGGTTGGTACAGACTTGATTCAAAAGTTTATATTTGCAGTAGTTTTGAATGTATACACAGGTTTTATTAATGGAATTAATGTATACATGCAGTTTCGGTTCATCCAAGTAGCGTATACATTCTGATGCATGGTTTTTGAGGTTACAATTGGTTCTGAATGATGATGCAGTGTTCTGGGTTCAGATTTGTGTACTGGTTACAATAATTTGTCTGTTCCAGTTGATTGGTTGAATTTGATTAAGTTTGAAGGAAGGGTTGATTCAGTTGTGTCAGAGGTTCAATGACTGTTTGATTTAGTTGTTCAGTGATTGTTTTATGTCAGAGGTTTCAGGGATTGATTGATTCAGAGATTGATGATTGGGTTTCAGTTATATCATAGATTGATGATTGAGTTTTAGTGATTGGTTGATGCAGATGTATTTGATGGATGTATTTCAGTGGTGATTGAATTTCAGCTTCAATGTTACTAATGGGTCCAGTGTGAAAATTTGATGAAATGTGGCCTACATATAGCGTTGTTGTGTACCAAGAGCATCTAGTGTGAAAACTTATGAAACATGGTCCCTGGAGGATACTGAGGGTTGGAGCCTTTAGTGAGGAAGTTGAAGCTTCCTGCCAATAGTGGTTGGTGATTTGATCATGGGGTTGGAGCTCCCTTCCAGTAGAAGCTGGAGAACGAGTGAAGGTTGTAGCCTTCTGTAGGTTGAAGCCTACGTACTAGTAAATATATCGGCTAGTACAAGAACTAGGGGGTTGTAGCTCCCTTCCAGAAGAAGCTGGAGAATGAGAGAAGGTTGTATCATTCTGTAGGTGGATGCCTACGTACTGGTATGAGTCTGCACCAGTACAAGATTGTAAACATATTTTCTTATTATTAAAAGAAGACAGAGATGACATTAGCGGGTGGTTTTCACCCACATTAGGTTTCCACCTTAAATTTTGTTGTTCATGTGTGTCGCTTATGTGTGATGGTTTATTCTATTATTACTGCACATGGTTATTGTTTAATGTTTAATAAAGTATTGATGCACTAATTAAAGATCAACATATGATGAATTAACTGAATCATAAGTTCACTGGATATACGTTGGTTACCTTAAGAACAATTGCGTGCACATGCAAGTTCCCTTCATTGAAGTAGCGTATATAAATCTGATTATGTAAATGAAAAAGTTATTGATTTGTAAATATTGATTCACCTCCCTCTCAGTATTATTTCCAACAATTGGTATCAGAGCAGGTCCTTTGGCAAAAGCTTGATCGCTTGAAGGAGATCCATAGTAACAATGGGAAAGAAGCTAAAGAAGAAAGCACCTCAAAAGAAGAAGACATCTCAAAGGAACTATGACAGTGGGAGAGACGATTATCCTTTATGTGGAGCAACTCTTCAGATTCAATATCACCTCATAATGAATATGAACAAGCAAAAGAACTATCAGGTACAAATTTGTTGTCCTCTGGTGATACATTTCTTTGTTCATTTGAAGATAATGAAAGTGACAGTGAAACAACTGAATTTTCTCTTATGGGTGAAAGAGAAAGAAATCAAATAGATTCAGAATTTAAAAATCTCATAGACACAATTAGAGATAAAAAAGATCTAATTGATAAAAGGGAATGTGCCTACAAAGAAGAAGTTACCAGGTTAAAATCCCAGTTGGAGGAAGGAAACAAAGTAAAGAAGCAGTACAAAGAAAAGGAAGATCAAAGTCAAAGGTTGCAGGATGAAGTGACATCATTGAGAAATGAGGTGAATGAAAAGGGCACAACAACCAAGGAACTTATAGAAAGAACGAGCTACTGTGAAGGTCTTGAAGCTATGGTCGTTTCTCTAAAAGAATATCTCAAAAATTCAAATAAGAAGAATGAAGAACTACTCCAAGCATTTGAAGAACAAGAAAATGAAGTTCTCGAATTAAGGCAACAAGTGGAAGAAGGAAGAAAAGTTGAAGAAATCATAAAGAAGTATTATCTTGAAAAGGAAGAGAAATATCAGGTTGAGGTAAATATCCTAAAAGGAAAATTAGAAAAAAAGGATAAACTTTTACGGTTTCAAGATAGTACTAAGATTTTGGATAATATTCTTTGTAGTCAAAGGTCTCCTATCATCAAATCTGGTCTTGGTTTTCATGAAACTATTGAAGGTGAATCTAGTTCACAAGATGAGGCAGGGAATTCTAATGCAAAAATCTAAAATGCTCAACAAGGAGATAAAAGATCGACCCCATCAACAACCAAGGAAAGAAAGACTTCAAAGAAAATCATTTACTCCTAACTATGGAAGTGATAATCAGTTCTTTCCTTTGATGAATAATGTTGAATGTTTTGTATGTCATAATTTTGGACATGTTGTAGCAATATGCAGAAGTAGAATGGTTCAAGCTAATAATCGTCACACAAAAATATCATCAGCTTCCAGGTACTTTAAGGGATATTGTTTTTCTTGCAATATGTTTGGTCACAAAGCCATTGACTGCTTTACACGGAATATGAAACATATAAAATGTTATGCTTGTAACAAGTTTGGGCATATAGCAAAAGAATGCAAGAGCGAATTTCGGCCAACATACCAAAAGGAACAAACAAAATCACACTCCAAGGTATGAAAGAAGAAGGAAGTACAGTCAGAAATATGTGGCATAGCTCAGTATACATATAGAACATACTCAAGAGGAACTAAAAGTATGAGATTTTAGTACTCTAATTCTCATACGTAGTTATAATGAAGACAAGTCATGTATATACGCAAGTTAGAAGCTGCATAGTTTTGTATATGTTGGTTTGATGAAGAAGCAGTGGGACAAACTCCGGAAAAGGGGTCTAATATGGTTCAGTCAATTATCAATTATCTTTTTTGTTCTAATTGATGATGATTGCAGTCTGCTGATAATATGTAGAAGTGATTTTGACCCTCATAATTTGTTGATGATGATGCCTTGATGATGATCCTTATCGATATATGCAATGATTAGATATGACAGTGAATAGTTGGCACAGGTTTAGGGGGAGAATATGCTATGCTTATAAAAATGCATTGTTGGCATTATGATTAGAATTCTTTGGTACTTATGTTATTGAAGTATTTAAATGATACATCATGCTACGCTGCAGTCATGAGTTTCCTATGTTGGTTTGATGAAGAAGCAGTGGGACAAACTCAGGAAAAGGGGTCTAATATGGTTCAGTCAATTATCAATTATCTTTTTTGTTCTGATTGATGATGATTACAATTTGTTGATAATATGTAGAAGTGATTTGACCCTCATAATTTGTTGATAATGATGCCTTGATGATCCTTATCGATATATGCAATGATTAGATATGACAGTGAATAGTTGGCACAGGTTCAGGGGGAGAATATGCTATGCTTCTAATAATGCATTGTTGGCATTATGATTAGAAGTCTTTGGTACTTATGTTATTGAAGTATTTAAATGATACATCATGCTACGCTGCAGTCATGAGTTTCCTATGATGAAATCTCAGATGATACTTATATTTCTTGAGCCACATAATTATTATTCAGATCAAATTTAAGGACAAGGAGAAGTACAAAGCTTGAGTACACAACTTCATTATTTGACGATGATTCACTCATTTCTTTTATGTTGTTGTCATCATGCCTTCAAAGATGCATAAAGTTCATATGGTGTGGTTATGATGTAGGATTCCTATAGTTCTTGGCTCTCACATGGTTGAGGATTGTTGTTGTTGTTAGTATCAAGAAAGCGTGACAAATGACTATGAGCTAATGGTTTGCTAGCTACATATTGCTATCTCTTTGATGAATCACATTATGCTGGATACATGGATGATTATTTAAGTTGCATATTGATAAATATTGTTGGTTGGCCAAGAAAATGGTGTTGTTACAGGTTCCATGAAGACATATCTATTTGGAGACATGGCTTACCTAGTCATATAATGATGATGATTTCTTACTTTATGATGATAGGTTTGATACTCACATATGTTGATTATCATGGTTGATGCTTATCAGATATGGGATGTTTCCTAGTGATGATACATGGTTGATATATTGAGGGTTCTTGTGGAAATATCATGTAGTTCTTGATGATGATGTTATGATCATAGTTATGACTATGGTGTTTTCACATACATATGATATAATGTGAATGTTTTTGTGTTACTGCTTAGAGATATGACATATGCTTAGTTGAATCATGGAAGGTTATGATAAGGCTCTTTCTACTAAGGAAATGAAGTAAGTTGATCTTGATGAGATCAAGAGGATGAGTTGATATCTATATACGACATAATTTGTCACAAGTTGATGATATTTACTTTGTCATATCTTCGGAACTGATGATGGACATATACAGGTTGCGGGTCTGGATGTTGTTGACAGATGCTTATGGTGCAGATCATATATGGTGTATGATAGTTGCTGATGACTATCATGGTCTTGTTTAGATATTTTGTCTTTGTTATAAATGTCATGTATATCACTCGATGAAAAGGTCATATAAAGGCCCATGATGTAATAATATGTCTTTGTCTGTCGTAGTCTTTTTAATGAGCCCTTTTTGGTCATAGGATGTAATTTGTACCCCCACTATGCATGGGAAGGATGATGTAATAATTGTTATATTTTAGTCATGTATAAACAATTGGTATATCCCCACTTGGTTGGGTGGATGAGTCAAATTTGGTATATCCCCACTTGGTTGGGAGACTGATGTATGTATGAGTCATTGGTGATAGGAAGGTCAAACTCACATAGTTGAGTTATAGATTCATGTTATTCTTTTGGAAAATATTTTTGTAGACTCTACATGTGCTCAACGGGAGCATGGACGGTTTAGTGCATTGCATCATGTACAAAGGGGGAGTTTAATTAGAGAATTCAGCATGTGCCTAGGGGGAGCATGATCAATGTTTATATTCATCTATTCAGATATGATAACCTTCATATCAAAGGGGGAGAATATCTTGGTCCACCCTTTGCCCTTGATGTCAAAGGGGAAGAGTATTTTGGTGTTGCTTGGTATCTCTAACAGTTTCTACAATGTGCAGTAATCAACACCAACATGGTTGCCATCAAGTCCAAAGGGGGAGATTGTTGGCATTATGATACATGTGTTGTACTTGATGGAAACCCACTTGTAGCAGAACAACTCACTTGGATATGATAACTAGATGAATCTACAGGAGAGATATCAGATGTGACAGAATGCATGGCAATTCGAAGGAATCATTTCAGAAGTAATATGGAAAATTACAACGTAACTCGTCTATTCAGAAGTAACAGGACACTGGTACAAAAGAACAGGAAGATGGAACTTAGGTCTACTGATCGAATAAAGAATGTAAAGGAAAAGGTTGATGTAAATCAGTTTAAGAAGTATACGTAGCTCTACTTAGTCAAAACAACATATACACGATGGTCCATAGAAGAAAAAGAGTATATACGTATACAGGCACTCCCTCAGGAGACTCCCTCAGGAGGAAAAACACATACATGTTGGAAAACCAAGGTTTTGGTCCGAGGTATTTGGTCCAAGGTATTAGTCCACGGTATTTAGTCTGAGGTATTGACCCTATTTGGTCCAAGGTATTTGTCCTAAGTGGTTTTGGTCCGAGGTATTCACAAAGGATCTAAGTATATAAGGAGGAGAAGATCAAAGGGCTAAGGGCACAAGTAATGAATATCTCATGAAGTGTTATATCAAAAGCAAATATGCATGTTATGGGTTTCTTATGCTTTGCTTGATCTAGACTAAATATGGACTTGAGCATTTGATGATGGATGAGATCTAATGATGGATCAAGATCATAATGACTTATCATTATGTGATCTGATAATGGATGGGCTAGTTCTAATTGCTAACACATGTTTTATCCTTTATATGTGATGATTTGGGTATGTCCGAAGTCAGGAATTGCAGCAAAGTTATAAGTAAGTATTTATAGATCTATACACTGGTTCGCTTTGGTGAAGATGCATATACACGTTGGTTCGGCTCTTCCAAGTAGCATATGCAAAAGAAAAGCTTGATGTTCAAGGATGACTAATCTATCAGATCAGTGATGTTGTTTTACTGTTGTATGTCATTGAAGTCTTCCTAGATCTGAACGTAAAACTGAATGCATAAGGAGGCTGGTATTTGATTGATTGATTTTATAAGTGAGAAGAAGTGATCTATGTTGTTTCCTGTGTAAAGCTCTGTAAGTTGACAGTAGATGTTCAGTATATTGCTGGTTGGTACAGACTTGATTCAAAAGTTTATATTTGTAGTAGTTTTGAAGGTATACACAAGTTTTATTAATGGAAGTAGCGTATACAAGCAATTTGGGTTCAGCCAAGTAGCGTATACATTTTGATTCATGGTTTTTGAGGTTACAGTTGGTTCTGAATGATGATGCAGTGTTCTGGGTTCAGATTTGTGTACTGGTTACAATAATTTGTCTGTTCCAGTTGATTGGTTGAATTTGATTAAGTTTGAAGGAAGGGTTGATTCAGTTGTGTCAGAGGTTCAATGACTGTTTGATTTAGTTGTTCAGTGATTGTTTTATGTCAGAGGTTTCAGGGATTGATTGATTCAGAGATTGATGATTGGGTTTCAGTTATATCATAGATTGATGATTGAGTTTTAGTGATTGGTTGATGCAGATGTATTTGATGGATGTATTGCAGTGGTGATTGAATTTCAGCTTCAATGTTACTAATGGGTCCAGTGTGAAAATTTGATGAAATGTGGCCTACACATAGTATTGTTATGTACCAGGAGCATTTAGTGTGAAAATTTATGAAACATGGTCCCTAGAGGATACTGAGGGTTGGAGTCTTTAGTGAGGAAGTCAAAGCTTCCTGCCAATAGTGGATGGGATTTGATCAGGGGGTTAGAGCTCCCTTCTAGTAGCAGCTAGAGAATGAGTGAAGGTTGTAGCCTTATGTAGGTTGAAGCCTACGTACTAGTAAATATATCGTCTAGTACAAGAACTAGGGGGTTGTAGCTCCCTTCCAGAAGAAGCTGGAGAATGAGAGAAGGTTGTAGCCTTCTATAGGTGGGTGCCTGCATACTGGTATGATTCTATACCAGTACAATATTGTAAACATATTTTCTTATTATTAAAAGAAGACAAAGATGACAACAGCAGGTGGTTTTCACCCACATCGGGTTTCCACCTTAAATCTTGGTGTTCCTATGTGTCGCTTATGTGTGATGGTTTATTCTATTATTACTGTGCATGGTTATTGTTTAATGTTTAAGAAAGTATTGATGCACTAATTAAAGATCAACATATGATGAATTAACTAAATCATAAGTTCACTGGATATACGTTGGTTACCTTAAGAACAATTGCGTGCACATGCAAGTTCCCTTCACTGAAGTAGCGTATATAAATTTGATTATGGAAATGAAAAAGTTATTGATTTGTAAACACTGATTCACCCCCCCTCTTAGTATTATTTCCAACAAGGGAAGGAAAGCACTAGCACTTATCTCACCATGGCTTCATCAAGTTAATAGTGATGGATGCTTTGATCCATTTAAGGATCCCTATCCTATGGACTAAAATTTGTGGACATGGATAGGGATAATTTCATAGAAACACAAGCCATCACACCCAGAGAAACACCATCCTATAGCATTGGAGGTAAATAAGAAAAAATAGAAGAAGAAGAAGAAGAAGAAGAAGCAAAAATAGAGGAGGGAGAGGTAGCAAAAACAAAAGAAGAGGAAAGAAAAATAGAGGAAAAAGAGGTAGCAGAGATAGAGGGAGGAGAAGCAGAAATTAAAGGAGAAGATGGGGAGAAGAAAGTAGAACAAAGAGTAAGCCATAAGGATACTTCTAAACCCCGAGAAGTGGAGAAACAACCAATTCAAACAAGTTTGTCTCCAGGGGATACTGAACAAGAAGTAGTTGCAACATTGGCTATATTCGGCACACATGTCAAGCCCAAAATGAAGAAACCAAGACAAGGTCCTGTTGGGCATGGAATCCCCCCACAACATGTTTTGGGGCTCAAAGCCCAAGTTTTGAGTGATATTATTGTAAATCTTCTCAAATTGTGGGTGTGAAATGTATGTTAGAGTCATAGGGTTATCTGCCCTAAGTTTGAATGTAATGTCGACCTACCCATGGTTCGTGGACTGGACCATGGGATTGTATAAACAGAGAAAGGTTCTAAGTGGTAAAGAGACAAGATCATAGAATAGGATCTAATGGATAGAATGAGATAGTGAAGCATAGAAGAAGAATATAAGTGTGTCTTGGGTCGTAGTAGTAGGAAGAGGCTCTGCAGCTGAGTGCGCAGAGGCCTAGTAGAGTCCGCAGCTGAGTGCACGGACCCCTGCAGCTGAGTGCGCAGGGTAGAGTTGAGTCTATAACCAGAGAAGAGATTAATAAAGAAAGGTTTTCTTACCAATTTTGTGCATTTATTCTAAGTTATTACATGTTTGATATCATTTGCAATTATACTGTTTCTTTATTGCGCGCACTTGTATGAATTGTGAATATTGTTAAGTACAACTGAAGGCATACAAATAATCTAAGTTAATCAATTAATATTGGATGATTAGTAAGGACTTGGGTAATAACATTGTTCGGTCCCCGAGTAGGGCTGCGCGAAGGTAGTATCTCAAGCTACAAGGTACGGGTGAGTGCGCGTAGCGACGTGTGTGCAGGGTCGAACTGCAGACCACTTAAACCCATCAGACATCCCCAGGGTGTGGAAACCTAGTTCTAACACCCTCCCATACTACTTCGAGTGAGACATCAATCCGTGCTCCACCAACTCTTGCCAAAAGGGCCAGTAGTATCGGGATTTGTTTGGCTAAATCACCTCCAAACCTGGGTCAGGCCCTAACAAGCCAACAAATGGTTCCATTGCTGAGATCGGGATCTACATAAGGGATGTCTAATGTCTTGTCACTAGAATCCTACGAAGAAAGAAATTAAAGGGTGGTTGGGCAGAAAGATTCACAAGTTCACGACACAGGAAAACAGGAATCCACGAGTATCAAAGGAACAGTGGTTAGAGCGCTACTTATATACGGAAATCCATGAAATTTTCTTTGCACCCTTCCCCTCTGAGTTGTATGAGTGGATCACGAAGCTAGCAGAGACTCAAGGAAGGTGTAAGTTCAAAAAATCGATTGTGTGGACTCCAGAATTAGTGCGCAAACTAGAAGCATCAGAAGATAAGATTACGCGTGCTGTGGACCATTGGCTTGATCGAATTATAGGAGGATTTATCACCGAGTTTGCGGTAGACACAACAATCAGCTATATCGAGGCGGAGCAACACTTCCTCAAAGGATCGCGAGGTAAGTACATTAAATATTTGAATACTTGGATTAAAATGTTATTGTGCGAAAAGCGGGTTATGCGAATAAATTGATGTTTGGGGCTACGCAAAGTGGGAGGATCTATAGAAACGAAGGTAGCATAGAGATAGAAAATAGCCCCTTGATTTCACCTCGACGGGAAAGTGTGGAAGAGATCACAAAATTTTCTTCGAGGAGCGCGATCAGTTTGATAAGGTAACAAATTTCGTGCATACCACCTCCACCTACACCACCTCCAGTATCACCATCTTCACCTTCATCTCCGCCCACACCACCTCTGCCACCACCACAGTTTAATATGGCAAGCGCGATAAAATTACCGATATTCAAATGAGTAGGGAAT
Organism: Pinus taeda; assembly: GCA_000404065.3. NCBI lineage: Eukaryota > Viridiplantae > Streptophyta > Pinopsida > Pinales > Pinaceae > Pinus > Pinus taeda. The sequence goes on along the minus strand of APFE030119295.1, from coordinate 74,885 downwards.
GTAAATCCGGACCAATTTTGGTTTGTGGTAAAAGCTGTATGGGAAGCACAAGGAGTCGTGGATGACAATACAAAGAAGGCAACATTGGTAAGTGCATTGCAGGATCGTTCATTGACATGGTATATTAAGCATTCTAATGGCCATCCAAATGTGGGGATCATTGATATCAAGGCCGCGCTGAACAGGGAATTTAGCGAGCGTGCTTGCAAATTTCAAAGTGATAGAGATTTTTGATGATATTAATCCCTATCACGCGCTATTGGGAATAGATTGGGCCACTGATATGAATGGAGTGATAAATCTAAAGAAGAGCAAAATGATTTTTGAGAAAATTCACTGCGCATAGTGGTACCTTTAGACCTCGCGGAAGGAGCGCGCTACACAGAGCCAGTGCGTGACGACGAGCTAGATTGTATCTACAAGAAAACCACTCAAGAACAGGATTAGGTTAATCCTATAGCAGATGGTTTGATTTTTTGGGAGCGCGAAAGCTCATGCACATCAGATTCAGATAAGGAAATAGAACGATGGCATAACCAGTTACATGAGGTAACCACGCTCAACTGCAACATGATGGTAAGATCATTGCGCTGCGTGACAAAATAGGTAAGGGATCTGCCTATGTATGACAGGTTGACAGTGGTGGATGAATTCCTGAACAAATTTGAAAGCACGGTGCCCTAATAGCAGCGGTTCGATGCTCTGAAATGGGCATTGCACACTACACCTGCAAGATGGTGGGGTATGCATCAGAGAAGCTTTGAGGACTGGCGCGGATGCAGAAGAATGATTTGCTTATGATCTGGGAAGCCTCAAATATGGATGGAAGTCGGGTATGATGGATGAAATAGCGTGCATGCCCACCTCTCCAGATGGGTAAAGGTGTATGGTACGCAACCTGCACGAATGCACACCATCCTCAAGATAGGAAATAGGAACAATAATCAGGAACTAGAAAAATGAGGGCGTGAATGATGAAGTATGATAAGACCAAGCACGTCAAAGATCATACGCAGGGAAGCATTTGACAAGGTGTGCGAAGTGCTAAACACGGTGCACCAGGTGAGACGTATTGACTGGGACTTGCGCGTACCAGCGGTTCTATGGGCTTATAGGACCATAAGCAAGAGCCTGACTGTGTGTGCAATTCCAAAGCTGAAAAATGAAGCAGGGGCTATAGTCCCTAGGAAGCATGCGAAGCCTAGTCCACGAATAGCAGCACCCGTAGCTATGATAGTCCACGGAGCCTGGAACGAAGGAATTACACAACCGCGAGAAACAACACACATAAGACTCAAGGAAGAAATCCAATGGGGAAACCTTAGACTTCACAAACTCGAAGAAGACTAGGTACGACTAAGGGAGAAAAGCGCTTTGATGGACGTAGAGGTCAAGAAGCTGTAAAACAAAATAAAGGAAGCATTTCTCATCGAAAAACCAAGGATGGTAACACAAGGTGCGTATATCATACTGATAAATTGGAAAACCATCTTCTTGAACTGATTAGTCTGCTTCCTTGGCTTGGACTACATATCACCAAACGTAGTGACTAGGGTAGCACATTGCAAATAGTAGAGTGCGCAATGCTAATCACCACGATGGAAGATGGGGATTCTCCGCGAACCATGATAGAAGACAAGATGGAGCCCCGTGCAGGTGGTGCGACCACCTGACTTGCCATAGGAAGAACAGTCTTAGTGCTCCAAGAAGCTGGAAGGGAGTGTGAGACTATAAAATATTCTGCCTGGGAGCTCCACGATAGTGGAAATACGCGCAGATCCAGAATGTCACAGGGTTTGCAACCACGCATTGAGGGTTGCGCTGCTGAGCAGGTTGGCTGGGAAGTGAAGTGACCGTTGGTGTCACTATTCACGATGGGATGTTCGATTTGAGGCCAAATGGAGTGGGAAGCGAGCATTTAAGACGTGAGTTATGAGCAATATTTAGGAAAATCTACCGCCAAGAAAGCATTAATGGCTCGAAATTGGGGGGAATGGTCGAATCCGAATTCGAAAGGCACTATAAAACTCAAAGGGCTGGCCAGCAAACAACACTTGGTCATTTGAAAATTGAGCGCTAGAAATAGAGAGGTGAAACCATAAACTCCCACAAAGATCCCTATTATTATTGATGAATCGCCATGTAAAAAGGAAGAAGTAGGACATAGTGAGGGAAAGATTGAGGAGGTCACTTCTCCTAAAACCAAAACCAAGTCACCTATAGAATTTGTGGGTAGGCCCACCACTAGGTCAGTGACCTTCAAGAAACCTAGCACACAAGCTACATTTGAGAAATCAGAAGAAGAGAAGCTACAGGAGAGATAGGGTTTGTTGCAGGAGAGGCATGGTTTGACACAGGAGAAACAGAGGAAGCTACAGGAGCAGAAAATAAAGCTATAGGGAGAAGCATCCACCTCAAAGTCAGGTGGAAAAGACCTCCAAGAGCTCCAAGATCCTGATCCATAGTCTAGATTCGAATCCTACTACAAATGAATTGAAGGAAGAAGGATTATCCATGAAAATTTTGCAGTCACACTCCTTATGAGTTGGAGATAGAGAGAGGTACAACCCTCAAGTGGATGCAAATTGCCAAATCCAAGAATCTAAAATATGTGGGCCTCATGGAGGAGAAATTCATTGAAATGGGTAAGAAATTGGTGTTTTGAGACTAAGGTAATATATTATGAAGGATCAGATATAGGTAGAAAACACAATGTTGAGATAGAGGTTGCATGAGAAAGAAACACAACTTGCCACCATGGAAATTCTCTCTATGGAATCCCTACAATACAAGCAACCCTCAAAATACTATGCTCTCTTCCTCAAAGAATGGTGGCTACAATTCCAAATAAAAACTATAGCACAATATGGGTCTCTGCCTTTTCAGGACTACGGGAATTTTATTGAGTTTTGTAAAAAAACTAACATAGAAGACATGGAAAAGTTTGTTGAATTCTACATGCACAATTTCATTTTGATAGATCTGGATTTCTGGGATCCCAATTCAAGATTAGGAGACATGTAACTAATGGCTTTGGCATATTGGTTGAATCATGAGGAGACAAGGGTTGAGGAGGTGAAAAAGGTAATGACAAAAGAGGAGAAGGATCCCTTGTATATCATAGTATAGTTACTGATCCCTAAGGATATCATCAACAATCATAACCTCATCTCCTCTTATGCTACTTTGGCACCCAAATGCATTGCAACCTAGGAGCAATAGATTCTACACTTTTAAGACACCTCTAGAATTTTGGGAACAAAAAGTCAGCAAACTTGCCAAAGAAGATGGTATGCCTTACCCCACAGCCTACAGATCATATAATATCACTCTCTTGAAAGGCTAAGGAATGCCTTGGAGAGAACACCATTGTATAAGATAATCATGTAGAGAATGAATATCGCTATTATTTTCAAGGGAGTTTCTATATGCAACCCTTTTGTATATATAAACAAGATGAAAATCTCATCAGGATTCAAAGTTTTGATTCAGATAGGTGTAGCTATTGAGCTTAGAGCTTGACATTATCATTTTGAACTTTTATATGATTTATGAGACTTTTACTTTCTGATAATGAGAAGTTGGTTATTAAGTTTCATATGATTTAGTTTCAAAGGGATGAGACCCTTGGGTTTGGGCCCAACCCAAAGGCTTTGGTCCCTCTTTTGTACTTGTTTTTTGTTCTTGGTTCGAAGAATTTCATAGAATTCCTTCATTTCAGTAGAGGTTAAGTTATAAAAACCTATGATTGAAAGCTTCTACATCACCTCTCTTGTGGGAGAATTGTTGGAAGGATTCACAATATCACTCCAAAAATATTATGTTTATGATTTCTTGTAAATAGATGAATGTTAGTTGTTCTTCTTCACATTTTTTTTTGTAGCTTAGAAGTCAATTCAGTAATCATAGTAGTGTTATAACATAAATTAGATGCTATTCAAATTCACCTCATCTTTTCCATCATAGTTTATATCACTGTGTTAATGATCAATGGATGTATGCATGTGGCTAGTTGCAGGGGATTGTTGATCTCGAGGGAGGGAACCTATTTCACCTCCATCTTATACTCCTCCATATTCTATTTCCATCCCTCAATTATGTACCAAAACTAAGTTTCCATAGTCTCTCTACCCAGTAAATTTAGGACACCGTGAACATTCATCCTGGTGAAAGACATACCTCTGAGAGGTCCTAGGCTTAGCTAGGAGGATCAACCCAACCTTCATTCACTCTCTATAACCTCAATCCACATATTCATGCCCTCGAGACACCATCTCCACCCTAAAAAGGCTCTCGGAACCCCTCCTGTAGGATTACAGGTCCTCCTGTAGCAATATAAGACCTCCTGTAGCAGCACCTGTACTAGACTTCTAGCACCACTTTTCTTCACCTGCTTTTCTCGCCACTTCAACCTTATCTAATTCAAGCTGAAGAATGATCCCAAGTTGTGATTTGATGATCAAGAGATTCTCCTATACCACTCCAACCATTCCTTTACCTCACTGCAAAATAGAGTAGAATGAGTGTTTTGCAATCACAAGCACGATGCAAGTTAGATTTCTTATTTTCAATCAAGTGTGAAATAGATAGATGATACATGTAATTATGTTGTTGGTTTGATGAATTTTGCAAGATAGAGAAGCTTTCCTTCTACAAGTAGATTAGCCTTTTTCCTTTCATGAAATGATTAATTAGCATCTACAAGTTGAGAAAATGGCATTTCCACTTTCATAGCTTGAATCAGAGTTCAATTGTGCTTTCATAAGCAACCTTTCACCATGGTTCAGTTGGAGGAATGGTATATGAAAACCTTGATCTAATGTCATGAATGATGGTGGAATGAGTAGAATCTAACCTACTATGCATATATCACTGTCACCTCTGAGTTTGTAGAACCCCGAGTCGATAATTTTAGTTGAGGAGCTCTTGGGAATTGCAACATTTTTGGTGCAATACTACGACTCACCACTAATCATAGATTCACCAATGTATTGATATCGTCATTATGGATATTCTAGAATCTTATGGCTTGATTTTAAGCAGAGATTGGTGTATCATGTTGCAAGGATACTTTGATACTGACTGGTCGCATTTGTGGCTTCCTTATAAGGGAAAAAATAAACAGATTAGAGTTAAGAGTGAACCTTTCATGAAGCATACAATCATGGTGATTGATGCTCCTAATGATACTATTAGTTATGCACAAGTAATTTTTGGAAATTGTTTTTTAGAAGTTGATCATGGATTTTATCTTATGCAGTCATCCCCTATACCACCAGATTCACTATTGGAACTCCTTCCTTGCAATCCACTGGTGCAAATTACTTTTGTAATATATATGAGTGTATGAACTAACCCTAATATGGCCAACATTTGGACTTTGTATTTTGATGGTTCAAAAACATGGGATGGTTCTATATTTGGTCATATTTTGATCAATCTATTAAATAATAAGTATATGATCTCATGTCGATTGGAATCTAAGTGCACAAACAACATTGTTGAATATGAAGCACTCATTTTCGGATTAAAGAAGGCCATAGACCTCAAGGTGGAATCACTAAAGGTAATTGGTGGCTCATAGATTGTCACACATTAGGTATAGAATAATATTCATTGTGTGTCACCTAATCTGAAAAACTACCAACAAGAGGTATGCATCTTATTTCTTTCTTTCAAGATTTTAACATCAATTTTGTTCCTAGGATTCGTAATTCATCCACGGACACATTAGCTAATGCTATTGCTATATTGTCACCTCTCAAAGATGGTTTTTCCATTTGAATTATTTATATGCCATTTGTGCTAGATAATGTCACCAACTTTCATGTTGTCAATAATGTTCAGTAGATACTATATTTTATGGCTAATGTTGATGTGTTTATAGATGTGGCAATAGATGAAGATGAGTATGGAAGGACTTTGTAGGAACCAACTTAGGAATGCCAAGGGAACCCCATACCTAAGGGTGTGGTATCTTTAGAGAAGTTGCATGGCTTGCAGAACCACTTTAAGGGGCCAACCAATACTAAAACCCACAGTTCTACATTGTCGCACAAACAAGTTAATTTGGGTGTAACCAACAAAGATCTGAAATATGTGAATCTCGATACATGTTCTCCAAGAGCAACACATTTTTTTCCATCTTTTGAAACAATCCCGAGATGTGTTCGCATTAACATATGATGATCTGAAGACCTATGATACACAAATTGTCTAGCATGTAATACCTATCGAGGAGGGGGTAAAGAAATTTCAACAAAAGTTAAGAAAATTTCACCCTAATCTTGAACCCCGTATTCAAAACGAATTTAGGAAATTGTTGGATGCTCAGATCATATTCAAAGTTTGTCATTCTACCTGGGTCTCAAATTTGGTTCCTGATAGAAAGAAGTTTGGATAGATACACTTATGTGTTAATTTCAGTAACCTAAACCGAGTTTTAGATAAATATAATTATCCCATGCCATCTATGGGGCAGATTCTCGAGACAGTATCAAGTTCAGATATGTTCTCATTATTAGATGGTTTTTTTGGATACAATCAAGTTCTAGTAGCAAAACCCGACAAGTTAAAAACTACTTTTAGGAATAAATGGGATACATTCACGTTTTGTTAAATGCCATTTGGGCTCATAAATGCCGGTGCTACCTTTAAAAGGCTATGGACATCATGTTTCGTGGTTTGCTTGGTCAAAGTGTGGTTATTTACTTCGATGATGTTACAATATTTTCAAAGAAGAGATTTGATCACTTCCACCATCTTAGGAAAATTTTTGAGAGATGTCAAAAATATGGTATATATTTAAATCCTATGAAGAGCATCTATAGAGTGTTTGAGGGAAACGTTTTGGGACACATTATTGATAAGAGTGGAATTAGAGTGGACCAGAAGTGGGGCAAGACTATTGCTCACATTCCCTTTACTTTTAATAAGAAAGCTATGCAATCCTTTTTGGGTAAAATCAACTTCCTTCAGAAGTTCATATCAGATTATGTACAAATTGTTAAGCCATTACAAGAGATGATTAAGAAGGATGTATTTTACAAGTGGGATTGTTGGCTTGTGGGGGCCTGACCCAGGTTCAGCGTTAATTAGCCAAACAAATCCTTACACTATTGGCCCTTTCAACATCCCGCGGAGTGTGGACTAAAGTCTCACTCGAAGTCGTATGGGGGGATGTTCAAACCAAGTTTCTGCACCCTTGAGATGGATTTGAATTTGGTTTATTCCAACTCTACCCACTTTTGCGCAAGTTGTTTATCCCTCTGCTCTACCCTTTAGTACCTTCGCAAAATGTTACAATCGGCTTCCGCGCAGCCCTAACCAAGGGCTGATATACTTTCACGTTGTTAAGGCAATGAATTGCGGTACCTCCCAAATTGTGCTAAGTATCTTACTTATCTTATTAACGGATCTTAATTAGCTTCACGTAAACAGATTTTCTTACTTGCGTTTACTTAACCAATACAATTATACACATTCATGCATCATATAAGCATTAGAATTGAAATACATACCGAATATAACAGATGCATAACCAGGAAATAAAGACACATAAATTATAGAATACTTATCTTTATTGATAATTCCATATGATTACAGACTCGACTCACCCTGCGCACCCAGCTGCAGTGGTCCGTGCACTCAACTGTGGACTACTAGGCCTCTGCGCACTCAACTGCAAAGCCTCTACCTACACTCCAACCAAAACTTAGACTTTTACTCCAAAGGTATGACTCAATTCTTTGTCATTAATTAGTTATCTCTACTTCTTAGAGCTTAGCTCTATTTATACAATCTCATGGTCCACGGACCATGGGTAGATATTTTAGAACCGACATTACATTATCAAAATAAGGGCAAACAACCCTATGAATATTTAACAAATACGTGCTCCGCGACCACAAAATGCAAAGGCTTTACATTAGGATTACAAAATTGGACCAAAATATGGGCTTTAAGCCCAAAAACTTCCCTTGGGCAATCCCACGCCCAACAGGCCCCCAACACAAACATCATGACTCACCCTCGAGTCACTATGCAGGTGTGGAGATCTTAGCACGAAGACCTCCCAACTCTATTTGGATCGTTGCAACTTCGGTAGCGCACAGAGCAGCTACCTAGTGGACTTCCTCCACGCGTTGTTCAATGACTGCTGCTACAAAATTGCTGCCCTGAATCCTCTGCTGAGTTTTTTGTAGTTGCACGAGCTTTTCTTCAATGGAGGTTGTGATTGTATAAGCCTCATCGATCAATGGTTGTAAGCGTGCTTTTAAGACCACTTCTTTGTGCCGAGCGGCATCCACCTATTCCTTGAGCGCCTTTGCCTGCTGCATCTGTGCAAGCCTTTGTGTAAGGGAAAAAATCTGCGTAGTCCCTTTTACCTCATCGTATTTCTATTACAGATTGCGCACCTCCGTCTCTAGGCGCTCTATGTTCGGGTCCTCTTGCAGGGTATTTAGGACCTCAAATGACTATTCGAACAACTTCATGTAGTCTGTCACTACACTGTTAATCGCTGCCATTATTGTTGTAATAGTGGTGGTGTGTTGTTCCCTGATCTCTGGCAGAGTTGAAGGCTAAGCCTTCAACTGCATTTCTGCGATCTGCAGGTTTAGCTCCAGCTAAACCCTAGCCATCTTTGCTCGAGCGTTGTGCACCCCTATGGCCAATTTGCAGACACACACCTCCACCGGTTCTTCTGCCTGAATGTCCAACTCTGGGACCATTTGGCAGGCTTCCTCTACAACCTACATTATCTACTTGTTCTGCTCCAATGCTTCATTGCGCTGTATCCCCAACAGTTCAATGTTGATGCGCTACTCACTCATCACCTGCAGAGTGTGACTCTCCTTGGCTTCAAGTTCCGCGGTGACTCCATCCTGCAAGAGATAGAGCATCTCCCGAGGGAGCATGGCCATATTTAATCTTACCCCTTTCAAACTACTAACCGTGGCCCTGTCGGCCTCCTTCTCTATAGTAAGTGCCCATTTAGGAGCACTATCATGTTGGTCACCCTTGTGCGCAACATTTCCTGGGCAACCGAAGTGCCGATCGTGAGGCTGGTGGACATTGTGCTACCCTGTGGAGTGTGAACTTGCAACTCCTGCAACTTTGTTCAAAGAGCCCCCAATACTAGCTATTATTGTTCTTCGTATTATTGGACGACCTCTGCAATGACATCCCTCACCGTTTCTCCAATATCATGCAAATACCCCTCAGTGAGGGTGATTCGGTCGAAAGATGTCTTCAATGCCTTTATTTTCTTCTGTGGAACAATCTGCTCTCGTGGTCACTGATGCTTGAGCTGGGTGGTAATTGTCTATGGGTCTGTGCCACCTTGTTCAATGTCTGTCTCTGGTTCAGGTGAAGGTGTCTTCTATCCTTCGTGCTCTTCTTCTCTTGTTTTTTGTTGTTCTGCCAGCGTCACGTGTTGCCTAGGCCTTAGCTGATGCTTCCTCTTTTCTACCCTTTTTCGCTAGCTACGCCATTCGAAGCTTTGTCTCTTCCTTCTTTTGTTGCGTAGCAAACTTCTTCGTTTCCACCGTGGAGCTAGCTGGAGCGCGCCACTCTAGTGGCCAAGACTCAAGGACTGCGAATATCACATCATTGGTCGCCAGTTATGGTAAATCATACCACGTCTTTGTAGGGTCCTTCTACGCCCTGATGAAGACATGGTGGAAATCTGCTTTGAGCTCTGCAAAGCTCTATAAATTGTTGCATATTGTGGGCATCAACTGTGGCTTGTGATTGATCCCCATATGGATATTCATCTCCATTAATATCCAAAATATCTTGCTCTCCTTTATTCGTTGCACATCCCTGGTCGCCAACAGCGAAGCATACTTCACTGCTTCTAGAAGGTCCTGCGCGACCAAAGGGAACTGGTTGTCTTTTGGTAGCTCCCATGCCACCAGTACGATCGACAACAGGAGCCATGCATAATGAAATGTTTTTCCCTACTCCTGTACTTTGTGACAGTTCAAAAGGAACTCGCCACATAAATAGTTTTCCCAGTTGAACTAGACACCTTCTGTGCATTGGGCCGCTAGTGCAACCATTGGCACGGACACCTCATCCACGTGGCACTTCTGCATCACCTTCCCTACTAATATTTGTGTCGCGATCTTAACTGTAGGGTTGTTAATGCTGGAGATGGCATATCCTTATTTTTTCTTCTCCAGCTTGAACTTCTTCTTCATTGCTTCTGTGAGGGCCAACTCGCCACCTTTTCCCTCTGAAATGTTGGCTGGATCTGCCCCTGATTAAGGTAGCCATGTAATCCAATGAATCAAATGATCTGTGATGGGGATAGGCTCCTCACCCATCATGGACCAAGTAGAGTAGCTACCTGATGACGAAGATGGCCACTAGGGTGCGGTGGTAATGCGGCACCTAGAGTAGGTTTAGCAATCCTTCTTTCTCTACACCTCTAAGCCATGTCCACAGCTCCTATTGAATTGTTCCAGCAGCCATGTTGATCCTCTTGCGCATTAGCTTCTCAGTTGCTGAATGTGGGAACTTCTAATGGTCTGCGAGGTCCCAATCTTCGAATTTCAACATGGGAACCTGCCCCAAGTGCGGTCCCTCAAAAATAATATCATCTAGGAATAGCAGAGTTTGTAGAGAGCTCTTGCTCTCATCTATATCCTTCAGCACCTTGTCTTTACCCTTGTGTGGAGGAACATATTCTCGTAACCGGGTAATAGGGTTCGCACGCTAGGTTTCAACATCCATCTCTACATCCTCCTCGTCCACCATGCCCTTCCCCTTTTCCTGCAATTTGAGCTTGGTCCTCAGTGGATTTCTGGGTGAGACGCGCACTGGGATCATGGCTTGGTTATCCTTCTTCAGCCGCAGTGTTTGGGGTGATTTAGGGACCTCAACGATTATTCTGGAACTCTCTAGGGCTTCCACTTATGTAATTTCTTGCACGGCTTCCTCAGGTGTCGACATCATTCTAGTCAGGAGGTCCTGCGTCTCCTTTGGCAATGTTTCAAACACTGAAATTTCTCTCAAAGCCTCAAAGTTAGAAAGGTCCATACACACTTGATAGCGCAACAGCTCAGTTCTCAAAATGCCAAGTGTTTTTCGTTGGACAACCACTTGTAATTTATAGGGCCTTTTGAATTTGAATTCGACCATTCGCCCCACATTCAGCCCATTAACGCTAGATTGGCGGTAGATTTTCAAGAATATAGCCCATAAAGTTCACCGTAAATGCCTGTCGTCCACTCCATTTGGCCTCAAACCAACCTTAAAATCATGAATAGTGACTTTCATGGTCACTTTTCGATAGACTTGTGTGCCAGTGTAGCTGTCTTCGCGTTGTCGTGGACCTAGTGACACTTCACTGCTTCGTGCAGTCCTGACATCGTGCAGCTCCCAGGCAGTGTAGTTTATAGTCCCGCACCTCCTTTCAGCTGCCTAGAGCACTAAGACTGTGCTTCTGTTAGCTAGTCATATGGTCGGGCCACCTATGTATGGATTCAAATGACTGCCATTCACTTTTCCTAGGAAGGGATCTCCATTCAACTTTACCAACTGGACCGCGCCACCATCGGTAATATCCTTAATAACATACAACCCTAACCAGCGCATCCTGATTTTTCCGGGGAATTTATCAAACTTACTATCATAAAATAGCACCAAGTCATTCACCTTAAAGGTGCGCAGATTGATATGTCGATCGTGCCACGCCTTTTCACGTTTCTTTTGGACCTGGTGGTGAAATCTAGCGAAAAATCTCTCTTCTTCCAGCTCATCCAACTTCGCAAGCCTCTCTTCTAGGGCTTCGTGATTTATCATACATGTGAACACTACTATGTGCAGACTAGGCACGATGTATTCCATAGGCATCACAGCTTCCACTCCATAAACAAGCCTAAAAGGTGTATGTCCCGTCATCTTCTTGCATGTCGTCCGATAAGCCCATAACACTGCAGGTATGCGTAGGTCCCAATCACTTCGTTGAGCATTGCATACCTTGGTCAGCGCGGTCTCCAGTACTTTGTTGAATGCTTCTACTCTCCTATCAGCCTATGGGTGATAAGGTGTGCTCTTTTGATGATACACCTGAAATTCCTGCATTAGTATGCCGATTGTTTCGTTCAGAAAGTGTGTACCCATATCACTCATAAAATCTTTGGTCATCCAAATCTCATCATTACATAGTCAAATAGAAACTTCGTGGCTATCGCGCCTGTGAAATTCTTCACCAGCTGTGCTTCTGTCCAATGAGTCAAGTACTATGTCACAGTGATAATGTACCTCATGCCTGTCTTCCCTTGAGGCTGAATAGGTCCTACAAAATCTATTTCCCATTTTCCGAAAGGTTGCAACATCATTTGTGGATTCAAAGGCATTTCATCCCTCCACGATGGCTTACCAGTTCATTGACATACGTCGCATGCCTTGCAATATGCTTTTGAATCCTGATGAAGGGTTGGCCACCACAACCCTGTGCGTAGAATCTTCTGCGCAATTTCTCTTCCTCCATAATGTCCTCTCGTATCACCCCAATGAGTGTCTGCGAGGAAGCTACTTCATTCAAATTCAGGTACATACCTTCGCAGTATTTCATCATTCCCCATCTTGTATAAATGCCCAACAATGACAGAGAAGTCTATCGTGCGCACCACTAATTCCTTCTTTTGCTAGACATAGCATCCTTTCGGAGCAGTTCCAGTTGTTAGGAAGTGTATTATATCCTCAAAATTTCCATCCATGACATGCACAAAAAAGAGCTACACATCAGGTAATCCTTCCTCCAAATTAGTAGGCTCCTCTCCTGTCTCAATGCACGACAGGTGGTCTGGTCCTGCATTCAATCGTCCAAGCTTCACAACAACTTCAAAATTGTATTCCTAGAAAAAAAGGAGCCATCTGCAAATGCGCCCCCCCAACATAGGCTTATTGACTAGGTACTTTAGCGTGGAGTGATCCGTATACATCTTAAAGTGGCCTCCTAACAAGTAGTGTCGATACTTCTGGAGTGCATACGCCATAGTGAGTCCCTCACGTTCAGTGGTGGAATAGCTCTTCTTTGCTTTGGATAATCTACGACTTGCGAACGCAATAGGGTGGTCCAAGCCTTCTCTGCCATCCTGTGTTAGTACTGCCCACAATGTTATACATGATGCGTCAACATGTACATGAAATTATTTCTTCCAGTTCAAGAAGACTAGAATCAACGCAGTAACCATCTTTTCTTTTAATATATCCAGACTTTTCTTACAGTCATCGTTCCAATAGAACGAGACATCCTTTTTCAACAATTTTTCCATCGGTGCGGTGATCTGAGCATACCCTTTGATAAACTTTCTATAATATCCTGTATGTCCCAAGGTAGCGCACAGCTGTTTCACATTCCGCGACGCTTCCAAGTTTAAAATTACCGCAATCTTCGCAGGGTCTACCATCAACTCTTGTCTGCAAACCACATGCCCCAATAAGTTCCCAAAAGGAACGAAAAACAGACACTTCTTGAGATTGAGTGCGATCTAGTATCTTTGACAGGTATCCAACATCAAGCGCAAGCTCACTACATGGTGCTTAACCACTCCAAATAAAGTCCAGTCATCAAAATAGACCTCCAGGAACTTATGAATGAATTCCTTGAATGTCGCAACAACCACGTGTGAGAAGATAGTCGGCACATGCTTTAGTCAAAATGGCATTACAGTGTATTGAAAACAACCCCACTCAGTGGCGAAAGTTGTCTTGCTCCTATCCTCTGGCGTGATTTTGATTTCGTGGTACCCAGAGAACCCATCAGTGAAGGAGATGCTTCCTTGCCACCTACATTTTCCAACACTTCATTTGTGAATGGAGTTGGGAAAGGATCATGCACACAAGTGTCATTCAGCTTCCTAAGGTCCACACATATCCTTATCTCATCCTTCTACTTCTTCTCTTGCACCACCATTGGGCTTACCCTATCAGACTCTTCCACAGGCTCAATGATGCCTGCTGCTAGAATTTTGTCTAGCTCTAAGCAGGCCTTATCCTTGTATTTTGGATTAGGCGGTAAGGCCTTTGTTAATGGGCTTCGCGTCGGCCTTTAGCATGATCTTCATCACTTCTAGATCTGTTATTATTCCTTTCAAATCCGTAAACTTGGTAGGGAATAAGTCATGGTATTCACAGATCAATTCAATATCTTGTCCACCGTCGCATCATCCCAGTAGTCTCCAATATTCATGAATTTGGGCTCTGCTTCCGTACCAATGTTCACCTGTCTAGTTCTCACCGGTGTGGTTATATCATGGTTCTCAATCTACAGTCCCTAAACCTCGCGGTGGCCTTCCGTCTCTGGAATGTTAATTTTCTGTGGATATTCATCCTCTTCTTCAACAGTTAGATTATAACATTCCAGCGCACGACTCAGCTGAGTAGCCCATTCAAGTTGCGTCAGGTCTAGAGGATCCTATAGTATCCTAAAGATGGCTGCTTTCACCTCTTGTAGCGCTTCATCAATACTGTCAAATCTATCCTCAAAGCTAAAGGTCATCATGAATCATTCGCGTAGGATATCCCATTCACCTATCCCATGGCAAAGCTTTGTTTCTACATACCAATTCATTGGGATAACATCCAGGGTATGACAGAACAGGTGAATCCACTCAGGTTGTGGCTTTTCTCCATAAGCCTGCGTCCATTTGGCCAGATGTGCGTGCAGATCATTCTGCCCATTATACTTGGTTGTCAGTCGCATTTTAGGCTTCCCAAATCATGCTCTCATCATTCTCCTACATTTGTGCCAATCATAAAAACTTCCCTTGTGCGTACCCCACTATCTTGTGAGTGTAGCGCGTAGTGCCCAATCCAAGGCTTGGAAACATTATTTTTCTAGCACGTCCCTTTCAATCATATCCAAAAAGATATCTACCTCATTTAGTACATCATAAGTAAGTAGATTTCTTACCTCTGACGACACATAGCGCAACGACTGGGTCATCATGTTGCAATTCAACGTAGTTACTTCGTGTAACTGATTCTGTCAACATTCTATCTCCTTGTCGGAGCCCGAAGTGTAGGAGCTCTCGTGCTCCCATGTAATTCGCCCATCCGTGGTGGAATTCACCTAGTCTTGGTCTCACACTGTTATCTTGTAGATGTAGTCCAGATCATCATCACTCTCATAGTCGCGGACCAGCTCCGTATAGTGCGATCCTTCAACGGGATCCACGGGTATTATTACGCGCAGTGATTTCTTCTCAAAGATCATTTTTTGCTTCTTCTGATTGATTACCCATTCATATCAGTAGCCCAGTCAATTCCCAAGAGCGCGGACTAGGTATTTTGTCATCAACAATCTCTATTACTTCAAAGTCTGTCAGCGTGCTCGCACCCTCAATATCCACAGTCACTCCTTCAGTCGCCCCATGGGTATGATTTTTTGCTAGTTCTCCATCCTCAACTGAATCAGAGACCATTACAACACAGGTCTCCCCATTCACTCCCATGTCTGTTTCAGTATAACATTCGCATTTTATCCCAAATCTAGAATTACTTGATCCATTTCGTATCCTCCGATCTGCGTGGTGAGTCTCATTTCACGCCCCGTCCTAGTCTTATGCTTTCCAATCTTGTGGACTACGTGTGGTTCACTTGGCGCGGCCCCAACACATCTATTGATAAGTTCCTATAACCCTTTTATAGCCTTACTGTCATGCAGTAACTTCATACAGGTTTCCAGGAAAGTTGTGAGCATAGAAGGGTCCATCTCCGACTCAGGCTTATCTTTGCTTCCTAAAGTGGAAGCCTCAGTGAAGCTCTTCATAGCTTCCATGAAGGTTTCTCGAGTGCGCTCCTTTATCACGTATCCTAGCTATCAACATAGGACAATCTTCTATTTCATGATCAAATAGCGTGCAATACTTGCACGACGGGCGCGTTGGATTAGTGCAATTGCGGGCATAGTGTCCTGGCCCCCCACAATTGTAGCAAATCAACTGCATGTGACCTCTACCAGGTCCTCCTCTGCCTTGGCCTCGTCCATGCCCCTGAAATCCTATCCGCGCCATCCCTGCATTCTGGTCAAGGGGCCACGTTTCTTCCTAAACTTTGTAGGTGGGTGTTCTATCCATCATCAATTCATAGCTCCTACAAGTACGCTCATCATGTCCCATCGATCTACAAAAGTTACAAAACAACTGTTGCAGATTTTGCGTATACTTATGTAACAAGTGGCAGTTATCTGTGGCATGCTTTCCATCTATTTAACAGATAGCGCACCACAAAGTAGGCGCCGCGCTAGGTCCTATTTGAGCTTCCAGCCTTAAAGGCATCGGTCCTCCTCTTGCAAGGTAATTTGTAAAGACTGGGCAGTGGTCTTTGTCATGACCTTAACTATTGCATTTCATGCACCAAACCTCTTCGCATATCTTTGGCTGAACCGTCCTATCCTGCTTTAAGCTTTTCATCTCAAGGCACAAATTTTTCAGCTACGTGTGGATCTGTTGAACTCCTAGGTTAGGATCTTGCATCAGGGTCTCATGTAGTCTCATGGCAATCTCCAAGGCCTTTGCCTGAGTTGTTATCTTCTATTGTGACAACGCACTCCTTAAATGTGGTAGTAGCGAAGCCACAAACCACTCGTGATGTTGTCCATCGGTCAAGTTCATGTTAGCTTCGTGAATCATACATTTCAGCCTCTGATCTAGTTCCCAAGGAGTCTCACCTGGTAGCATCGTGATCTCTTTGAATCTCACAATCAACTGCGCTTCAAACTTGGGCCTGTTAAATTCCCTATTTAGCGTTGTTTGGATGTCCGTGACTCTCGCATTTGGGTTATCATTGGAGTACTTAATATACCAGGTCAGCGCATGATCCTACGGAGCACTAACCAATGTCTCTTTCTTTATATGGTCATCTGTAACACCTTGTGCTTCCCATACATCCCTCACAACGAACCAGAATTGGTCTGAATCCTCATTTCCCAAACTTTTGAACATAGGCAACTTCACTGTATTTTCCATACTAAATCGCGGTGGTGGTGAAGGTGATACGGGTGAAGTTGGAGGTGATGGCGGTGAATATGGAGGTGGTGTGGGCCATGGAAAATTTTAGGGGTGAATTTTCGCCCTTGGGCTAAATTAAGGGGTTTTATATTTTCATTGGGCGAATATTTTGTATCATAGTACATTATTACCAATCGCCTCAAGTTTATTTTATAAAACAATTAGATATGGAGGTTAGCCCACCTTATTTTAAGGGACAGGGTAAAAGAATTAAATTTAGCCTTTGAAATTAGGAGTTACAATCTTCCATTCGCCCTCATTTTCAAGAAAATGTATTTATGATAGCTATAAATAAAAATATAAATACAGTGGAGGTATGGTAAATAAATAAAACCTCTTTTTATATTTAGTTCATAACCCTCTTTCTATTTAAGAAGGCTCAAAAACAAGGTTTCATTTAAGTGAATCCTATGGGCCAAATACCATATTTATAAAAGAGGTATGGTAAATTAATAAAAATATAAATAAACGAGAGGTATGGTAAATAAATAAAACAATTTTTTTTTGTATTTACTCCATATGTCACCTTATATTTATGAACACGCAAGCGTGTAAATAAATAAAAATATAAATAAAATGGAGGTATGGTAAATAAATAAAACCTCTTTTTATACTTCAAAGGTATGGTAAGTAAAAATATAAATAAAGTGGAGGTATGGTAAATAAATAAAACCTCTTTTTATAATTCAAAGGTATGG
>APFE030119295.1:20990-56146 GCA_000404065.3 Pinus taeda | reverse complement strand
TTTTTCCAAACATGTATGTTAGTATATTACAGTTTAATGAATATGTTTTATTATTATCATATATGGTTTCATACTTTAACAAAGCATTTGACAAGACTTCACAATGTTTTATTATTTAGTGAAATATTTTCCAAAATCTTACAACATTTCATAATTCATTGAAAGATTTGCCATGACTTTACAAGATAATATAATTTGGTGAGAGATTCGCCAAATATATATATATATATATATTGGTGATAAAATCGCCTCCCATTTTTCCTATGTATCATGGGGATTCGCCCATTTATTATACATATGAATTTAGGGTGGTTCTTAAAATTTTCCCTACTGTGGGTGGAGGTGGTATTCAAAAATCCCTACCTTATCAATTGAATAGCACTTCGTGGAGAGACCTTCGCTATCACTTCTTCATCCCTTCGCGGTGGTGAAATCAAGGGGCTATACTCTGGTCCCTTATTTCCTTCGTTTCTCTAACTTTTTCCACTTCGTGTAGTCCCAAACATCAAGGTAACTGCATAACCCGTTTTTCCCACAACAACATTTTAATCCAAGTATTCAGAGATTTTACGTACTTACCTCACGGTCCTTTGAAAAAGCATCACTCTGCCTCGCTATAGTTGACTGAGGTGTCGACCGCGAACTCAGTAACAAATCCTCCTATAATGTGATCGAGCAAAGGATTGACGGTGCACACGATTCCAATGCTTCCAACTTCGCACTAGCTCTAGGGTCCACACAATAGGATCATCAAGTTTTCACCTCCTTGGTTATCTGTTAGCTTCACAATCCACCCATATAGCTTAGTAGGGAAGGAGGTGAAAAATATTTCATGGATCTCCGTATACAGGTAGTTGTCTAGCCACTATTCTTTTGACAGTCGCAAGTTTCTGTTCTCCTGCGCCACGAACTCGTGAATTCTTTTGTCCAACCAGCGTTTGCTTTCCTTCTTGGTTGGATTCCAGTGTTACGACATCGCACATCTCTATGCATATTTTGGTCCTGGCAATGAAACCATTTGTTGGCTTGTGGGGACTTGAACCAGGTTCAGTGTTAATTATCCAAACAAATCCCTACACTATTGGCCCTTTCGGCATCAGCCCGTGGAGCACGGACTGAAGTCTCACTCGAAGCAATATGGGGGGATGCTGGAACCAAGTTTCTGCACCCTTGAGATGGATGTGATGTCGGTTTATTCCAACTCTACCTGCCTTTGCACAAGTTGCTTATCCCTCTTTTATACCCTTTAGTACCTTCATGAAATGTTACAATCGGCTTCTGCGCAGCCCTAACCAGGGGCTGATATACTTTCGCGTTGCTAAGGTAGCTAGTTGCAGCATCTCCCAAACTGTGCTAAGTATCTTACTTATCTTATTAACAAATCTTAATTAGCTTCACGTAAACATATGTTCTTACTTGCGTGTACTTAACCAATACAATTATACACATTTGTGCATCATATAAGCATTAGAAGTAAAATTCATACCCAATATAATAGATGCATAACCAGGAAATAAAGATGGAGAAATTATAGAATACTTCTCTTTATTGATAATTCCAGATGATTACAGACTCGACTCACCCTGTGCACCTAGGTGCGGACTACTAGGCCTCTGCGCACTCAGTTGTAGAGCCTCTACCTACGCTACAATGCAAACTTAGACTTCTACTCCAAATATATGACTCAATTCTTCATCATTAATTAGTTATCTCTACTTCTTAGAGCTTAGCTCTATTTATGCAATCCCATGGTCCATGGACCATGGGTAGGTCTTTTACAACCGACATTACATTATCAAAATAAGGGTGGACAACCCTATGACTCTTTAACAACTACACTCTCTGAAACCACAAAATGTGGAGTCTTTACATTAGGATTACAAAATTGGACCAAAATATGGGCTTTAAGCCCCAAAACTGCCCTTGGGGGATCCCGTGCCCAACAGGGACCAAATGGAGAAAGATGCCTTCGCCTGGATTAAACGAGTGATTGTCAATGTCACAACATTATATAGTCCATATTTTAACAAATATTTCTAGTTGTATACTTTTGTTTCTAACACATCTCTTGTAGTCATTCTTACTCAGAGGGATAATCAAGGAATGAAAGACCCATATAATTTATGAGCATTGGCATACAAGGATCCAAATTGAATTATCCCACCATTGATAAGCAAGCTTATGCAGTATACAAGGCAATGAAGCATTTTAGGCCTTGCCTCTTAAAAAGCCATGTTATCATCTTTATGCCTCACCCTATGGTTAGATCCCTCTCTGTGCAACAACAGTTCAGTGAGAGAAGGGTGAATCGGATGGCAAGCCTTCAAGAATATGATCTAAAATTAAAGATAGTTCATACAATAAAAGGCCATGGCCTTTTTCAAATTGCGATAGAAGCAGTCAATTCGCCAAAAGAGGATTCTTCTGGATGGGGACAAGAAATCAAAATGTACAATATTGAGCAAGCTACCCCTATAGATGCATCCACATCTTGCTACACTGACATACGCCAGTATTTGGAGCATGACACCTTGCCCTCGCACTTATCAAAAAAATAAAAGAGGGATATTTGACTTAAACCCTTATCTTAATAGTTGTACATGGCGTGACTTTTCTAAACCACCACAATGGTGTTCTACTCAGATGCTTGGAAGCACAAGATTTAGAAAGAGTATTTTACCTTCATGACAGGCCAGCTGGTGGGCATTACACAAGCAACAATACTACTCACAAAGCTATGCAGGGTTGTTATTATTGGCCCATATTATTTAACGATGCACACGCCTACTCTTGTAAGTGTCTTATATGTCAAAGATGAGTTGGTCAAGATAAGAGGTCAACCACCCCATTGCAACCCATTGTCGTTGAAGAGCCTTTTCAACAATGGGGATTCAATGTTATTGGTGAAATTTTTCCTTATACAACAAAGCAGCACTGACATATCTTAATTGCTACATATTAATTTACTAGGTGGGTTGAATTAGTTCCATTCAAACAAGTGAATGAGCATGTTGTCATCCACTTCCTTAAGCAAAATATTATTACCAGGTTCAGTGTTCCTACATCACTTGTCTTTTATAATTCAACTTAATTTTCATCTTTATGATTTTGCATTAGAGAATGGTGTTGTTTTAATACACTCATCTAAATACTACCCTTAGGGAAATGGTTTAGTCAAGTCTACTAATAAAAATCTAATTTTCGTCATCAAGAAAAACGTTTACTTTGAGCAAAGGAACTGGCATAATGCATTGGTGAATGTTTTGTGGGTTGACCGTGTCACACCAAAACCCTTTGTGAAGACTTCCCCTTACTTTCTCATGTATGGAAAGGAAGTTATCCTTCCTCTAAACATATACCTCCCGACCCTTTAGCTCTCTCAAGTATCCCATGGTAAACCATGTCTTGTTGTTCCGAGTAGGATAAACACTCTTCTTAAGTTAGAGGAAGAAAGGCAGAAGGAAAAAGAAAATTTGGCTATGCATCAAAATGGTATCAAGCATTGGCTTGACAAGAAATTTACGGGGAAAAAGGAATTCAATGTGGGAGACCTAGTATTGAAGTGGGATAAATCCCATTAAAAGAAAGGAAAACACACCAAATTTCAATCCTTGTGGATCGAACCCTTTTTTTTCATGACAAATTTGGTCACCATACTTATCATCTTCAATACTTAGATGGGAAGATAGTCTCTCTTCGATAGACTCTCTTCCTATCAATGACCAAGATTCGAAGTGTTATTTTCAATAGCATCATATGGATATGTTTCCAACTATGTGCATATTAATTCCCTTGTCTGTTTTGTTTGGTTCATGCCATGTCGTCCCCTTTCTTTTTCTTTTTCTTTTTTTTTCATTCTATGTAAATAAGAAATTGTGTGAAAATGTTTCATTTATGTATGATTGATGTGGAAAATTTTTTAAAGGGCTTTATGAGATCCAACAAAACTTGGGTATTTTTTTATCCCTCTTCTTCGTTTGGGTTTGATACTTATAAGTTTAATGATTTCTAAATGGAAAATACACTCCATTCAAATAGAAAGATTTAATAAAAACCATGATACGTGTATCTGTTTTTGGATCTTCATTCCTTGACTTGGTATTATAATTGAATGGTATTTTTTCCTTTTAATCCAATCAAGTAGGGAAGGGAAAGGAGAAAACTAAAATCAAGAAAACTAATTTCAGAGGTATATAACAATCTTTGAAGGAATAACCTCTTCTTCTCTCAATAACTGAGGATCCCTATTCCACCCTGGAAATATAAACACTGACAAAATGCCAATGAGCATATTGAAAAATAAAATAAAAGTTGTGAAAGAAGAGAAAGGTTTCTTGCGCAGAGAGGTGAAGCAAGAAACTTCACCGGGGTACTAAACAATCTTGCTTGTAGTGAAGCAATGCTTGTATTTCCTGTAATGACTCTGTTGAGGTACTAAATATGCCTACTAACATCAAAGCAACACAGAGATGAAACTAAAACTTTAATCATTCTAAACTTGCAAATATATACTATCCTTCTCCTAGTCGAAACAATTGTGATATGGTTTTCTTTATAATTTTGTTTAGCCGAGAAAGGGGATAGAAGAGATTATATCTATAACCAGGATAAATGGGGAAGCTCAACTAACCAACACAATGAATCAATACTTCTTGAAATACTAGACCCTGCGCATAAACCTAGACCTAAACGAAGAAGTTAGGATTCTTCCATTGAATCGCCAATTATTGTCGCTACTACAACACCCTTCAAATTTTGGCCTATATTCAAATTTTGGAGCCTCCTTTTGATCATGTGAGATGTTATTTCTAGTTTTTAAAGTCATCCTACACTTGCTTCCTAATTTTCTAAGTCCCATTTTGAAGGAATTCCAGTGTCATTTTTTGTTAAGAGAAGTGTTGTCCTTTGTGAAAGGAAGTCATAGCATACCATTAAGAGTCACCTTCAGTGCTTTCTTTTTTGTTAATGGATTTTACCTATCATAGAGACGTCCACTTGACTCATTCTCAAGGTATTTTTCACTTTCTTGTTGTAGTCGACACTTGTGTCGCAAAGTATATCTTAATTTTCGCACTTCAAGGTAAGTGTCATTTTGTCGTTGTTTCAACAGATGCATGTTTATTTTAAGTACAAAGTGTGTCATTGTAATGTGGATGGTTTTTTATAAGTGTGTAATCATTTTCAAGTCTTGTTACATGCTCTGGTCTCATATTTTTGCCTTTTTCTTCCCACACTTAGTCCATTTTGAAGTTTTCTTGTCTTTGCAACTTGCTCGACCAACCAAGCATCCCTCTGCCTCCTTGAATTGTTCACTACGTAGTCACAAGCCCTAGCCAACCATCCTTACTTCTAGAATTTTGCTATGTGCAATCACTTCCTCTACCAGTTGTGTATTGCACAATCATAGTGCCCAATCACTGTCGACTACACTTTCCCACTATGCAATCCTTGCCCATTTAGGCCTCCACCGTGCACTGCACACTCTCAGTTAGTAGTTAGTCCCTATCTCAATGACTGTAGTCACCAACTATGTAATACACTAAATCTTTCTTCCAGAACTGTGCACTTCAGAAGCATAATGGGAAAGCTTGTCTTCCTTGCCTCCCTGACTCTCTCAATTGTGCAGTCATCCTTCCCTTGCCCTCATAATTCAACTTACTTTTCATTTTCTATGAATTTTCATTAGAGAATGGTATTTTTTTTTAAAACTCATCTAACTACTACCCTCATGGAAATGGTTTAGTTGAGTCTACAAATAAGAATCTAATTTGCATCATCAAGAAAAAAAATTACTCTGAACAAACGAATTGGCATAATGCATTGGTGAATTCCTTTTGAGTTGAGTGTGTCACACCAAAACCCTCTCTGAAGAATTCCCCTTACTTCCTCATGTATGGAAAGGAATTTATCCTTCCTCTAACATATACCTCCTGGCCCTTTAGCGCTCTCAATAATCTCGAGGTAAACCATGTCTTATTTTTCAAAGTAGGATAGACACTCTTCTTAAGTTAGAGGAAGAAAGGCGGAAGGGGAAAAAAAAAATGTGCATAAGAAATGTATCAAGCATTTGTTTGACAAGAAATCTGCGAGGAACAACAAATTTGGTGTTGAAGACCTAGTATTGAAGTGGGATAAAGCCCATGAAGAGAAATTTAAACATACTAAATTTCTATCCCTGTGGATCGAACCCTTTGTTGTTCATGACAATTTTGGCCACCATACTTATTATCTTCAATCCTTAGATGGGAATATGGACTCTCTTCCTATCAATGGCCATGATTTGAAGCGTTATTTTCAATAGAAGGCTAGGGTTATGTCTCTAGCTATGTACATATTATTTCCCTTGTCTGTTTTGTTTGTTTTGTTTGGTTCATGTCATGTCTTATCCTTTATTTCTTTCTTTTGTTTCGTTAGTATATGTAAATAATACCCTGTGTGAAATTGTTTCATTTCATTTTGACTGATGTGGCAAACGTTTTAAAGGGTTTGTGACATATAACAACACTTGGGTAATTTTTTATCCCTCTTCTTTTCTTGGGTATGAAACCTATAATGTCAATGATGTCTAAATGGAAAATAAGATCCATTCAAACGGAAAGCTTTAAGAAAAACCATGATAACCGTATCTATTTTAGTATCTTAATTCCTTGACTTGGTATTATAATTTAATGGTGTTTTTCCTTTTCGATCCAATCAACTAGAGAAGGGAAAGGATAAAATTAAAGGTAAGAAAAGTATTTTCAAAGACATATAACAATCTTTGAAGGAATAACCTCTCCTTCTCTCAATAATTCTGGATCGCTCTTCCACCCTGGTGATATAAACACTGACAAAATCCCTATGATCATATTGAAAAATAAAATAAAAGGGGTGAAAGAAGAGAAAGGCTTCCTACGCAGAGAGGTGAAGCAATCCACTTCATCGGGGTACTGAATAGGCTCACTGATAGCGAAGCAATGATTGTATTTCATGTAGTGACTGTGTCAGGGTATTGAATAGAACTATTGGGAGTAGAGTAACACCAAAGATGAAACTATACCTCTAATCATTTTAAACTCGCGAATATATACTATCTCTCTCCTGGATTGAAACAATTGTGATATGGTTGGATTTGTAATTGTGTTTAGTATAGAAATGGGAAAGGAGATATTACATATATAACCAAGATAAATGGGGAAGTTTATGTAACCTACATGATGAATCAATACTTCTTGAAAGGCTAGACCTTGTGCATAAATATAGACCTGAACAAAGAAGTTTAGGTTCTTCCAATGAATCTCCAAGTGTTGTCGTTGCTACAACACCCTCCAAATTTTGGCCTATTTTTAAACTTTTGAGCCTCCTTTTGATCATGTGAGTTGTCTTTTATAGTTGTTAATGTCATCCTACACTTTCTTCCTAAGTTTCTAAGTCCCCTTTTGAAGGAATTCCAAGTGTTGTCTTCTCTGAAGGGAAGTGTCATCCTTTGTGGAAGGCAGTCGTAACACACCTTTAAGGGGCACCTCCAGTTTTTTCTTTCATGTTAATGGATTCTATCTATCGTAGATACATCCACTTGACTCAATCTCAAGTTATTGTGCACTTTCTTGTTGTAGTCGACGCTTGTGTCACAAAGTATATCTTAAGTGTCGCACTTGGAGGTAAGTGTCATTTTGTTGTCATTTCAATGGATGCATGTTGATTTTGGGTGCAGAGTGTCTCATTGCTATGTGGATGGTCGTTTATAAGTGTGTTATCATGTTCAATTCTTGTTACGTGTTCTAGTCTCATCTTTCTGCCTTGTTTATCCCACAGATAGTCAATCTTGGAGTTCTCTTGCCTTCACAACTTTCCTGACCAACCACCCATCACTTTGCCTCGAACTATGCATTACATAGTCACAATACATAATCAAACATCCTTGCCTCCTGGAACTATGCATTGCACAATCAATTCCTCCACTAGCTATGTACTGCACAATCACACTTCCCATTCAATGTCGACTGCACTTTCCCACTACACAATCCTTGCCTAACTAGGCCTCCATTATGCATTGTGCACTCTCATTTAGTAGTTATTCCCTATATCATCCTTTACAGTCCTCAACTGTGTAGTACATTGACTCTTCCTTCCAGAATTGAATATTGTGCAATTACGAAAGCATGCCTCCTTGCCTCCCTAACTCCTTGACCTACGTAGTCATCCTTCCCTTGCCCTTAGAAATTACGCACTATGTAGTCATAGAGCCTAAACCCCAGTCCTTGCCTCTTGCTCCTATGCACTACGCAATTCCTATGTGTCCTCACCAACCTGGTACTATATCCCATCTTAGTCATAATGTTACATGATAAGAAAGAGAGACTAGGATATTTTGGGATTGATGTTGTCTTGTCATGAGTGAATTCCATTTGTAGGTGTTATTATCTTTATATGGTAGGATGATGCTAAATGAGGATACAAAGGAGATATTATAGGGAAACACTTGTGGAGTTGAAGACGTAAAGAGATCATCAAGAAAAGAAATGAAGGGACACTGGATTAACAGAAGAATGAAGATCAAGATAATACTGAATACTCCATATCATTCCAACCTTTTGGAGGATTAAGATAAAGTACATGTAATACCTATCATTAAGATGTGAAGATAGCTGCAAGAAGAGAAGCTTGGCCTTGACACATCATAACGAAGTTCCATGCCACCATTTCCAAGTCATGGATTCTCCAAGTGTCACCATAAGAGTCTTATGTGTCATTATATTTTTTCCACATCATTTGTAGAATGCAATTATGTAATCTCAAAAAAAAATGAGAAAATGTAAATGTGTGGAAGCATAACGGTCACATATAGAATGTGAAAAGTCATGTAGAATATCAAAGGTCTCTTAGGAATTTTAAAAGTCATATGGAAGCTCAAGATTCATGAGGGTATCTCAAGAGTCACAAGGGAGGTCAAGAGTCATCTCATTTGTTATATACACACCCTCATAGCTCAGGAAAAGGACTTTTCACCTTGGCTTCTCAAGCTAGGCATAGGAGAGAAGATTAGTCTTTTGAGAAGCATGTAGTTGCTTAACATTCCACTATTGGAATGAGTGTTGTATCATTGTAATGGTTTATCTTGGTATTTTCACTCTATAACTTGAAGCTCTTGGAGCTTACACACTTTCATGCATATGTTGTGAATGATTGTAGGACTATTCTTTTATTGTTTGTGGTGTATGTTTATATTTCTACATACTAATGAAAATGAACTATTTCATTGGCTATAGTATGCATCTTTGAATTGTGTGTCTCTTTCTTTCATGATCGTTATTTATTTGTGAACTATTTCGCGAGATAACTAACGATTCTTTCATATATATGTGTGTTTCTTTACTATGATAGTACTATTACTTTTCTCTTAAAGACTCACTTTCTCTTCCTTTCCATGAAAGAACCATTATACACTTTGCAATTGAATACATCACGAGGCTAACTTACTTGTTTTTCTTGAAAGTATATGTGTTTCTCTTGTGTAGTTCATTGCAGCCATGGAAAATAATTAAGAATATGGTAGTTGGGCTTATTTCCTGGATGGAGCTCCTACTCCAAATGGTGTGAGGTCTAGTTGGGACTTTATACCAGGGAGACCCCTTGAATTTTGGTGACATCTAGCACCATCTATAGGAAGAAATAGAAAAATACATGAATTCCATAGAAAAAATTCTCTTCGAGAGGCTTCCTAAAAGGGATAGTGAGATCAAAGAAAATCATGAAAATAAGGAGAAAAATCATGTTGGAAATCAATCTCCTATGGGGAGTATTTTATCTCAATTGGAGAGAAAAAATATGAATCATAAAACCATAATCAAGACTTATCAATCTAAGATTCACATCATTAGGGCTTCAATTCAACATCAAGAAAATTACATTTTGAAGATTGATATGAGAATTATGATGGAAACAATCCTATAACATGGATATTCCAGATGGAGAAATACTTTGATCTACACCAAGTGGTCTCCTTACAAAAAGTAAATATTGCAACAATGAGTTTAAAATTAGATCAAAATGTATGGTATCATCGTCTTTGTGAAATGAAAACGGATTATATTGTATATTGGTCCATTTTTATAGAGTTATTGGTAGCACATTATGGCGAAATTAAGAGAAATACATTCTTTATCCAATTGGTAAATATTAGACAAAAGGGTGTAGTTACAAAGAAAATTCAACGATTCCAAAATTTGAGTCTCAGGATAAAGAATATTTCAATGGTTAATTTGTTAGACCTCTTTATTTGAACATTAAAGGAAAGCATCCAACAAGAGGTTCATCTCTTTGAACATAAACCTTTAAGGAATGTTTTCTATCTAGTAAGGAAAGTTGAAAGTAAAAATATGGCTACTAGAAAATTGGTCAATAACAACTATAGAGAATAGCATGCTCCCTCTCCTAAAATGACAAGGTTGACACCTCAATAAATGGATGAAAGAAGGGCAAAGGGACTATGTTTCAATTGTGACAACAAGTACAATAAGGGCATAAATGAAATGAGACGAAAATATTATACATAGATTGTGAAGATCAAGACTATCAAGAAGTGGAACCATCACAAGAGCTAGAGCTAGAATGGATTACTCCAACAATATATCATGCATTGGTTAGCATCAATATTCCACAAACCCTCAAGATAGAAGGATATTTCAAAAAAAAAAAGTAACAGTGTTTATTGATGCGGGAAGTACCTATAACTCTATCAATTACAAATTAGAAAAACTTCTTAACTGCTTTGTATTTCTAGCACCAAAATTTCAAGTAATTATCATAGATGGAGGTACATAAATTGGTTAGGGAAGTGCCATAGTATTAAGTTGAATATGTGGGAGTGTTTATTGGATAGTCCCAATGAAGAAATATAAGTGGGCGGTGTTGATGTTTTCTTGGGGTTCCAATGGTTACAATAATTCGGAACAATGTCCATTACTTTCAATATATTTTCATCAGAAGGAAAGGAAATTTAGCGTAGAGGTAATCAAGGGAAACCCTCTATCATGATAAGCTCCAATAACATGAAAAAATTGCTAAAAAAGGGATACCATGGTGTAATTATATAATTTGTTTATTGAATGTTCAAACATCCATATCCTACGCTCTGTTGGCTCTCCAAAATGTTATCAACAATTATTCTAAGGAATTTGGAGAGATGTCTAAGGGAATTCCACCTACTTGATATCATGCCATGTTATTTGTTTGCAACCAGGAAGTGTACCACCTAACTTTAAGCATTATAGGTACCCATATGCACAAAAGAGTGAGATTGAGCGTATGGTTCAAGAAATTTTATAGGTAAGCATCATTAAATCTAGCCAAAGTGTTTTCTCTTCACTAGTGTTGATGGCTATAAAAAAGGGTGGCCCGTGCATGTGTCTAGATTACAAATAGCTCAACAAAATGAAAATTAAAAATAATATTCCTATTCTTATCATTGGTTAATTATAGTTGAATTGAATGGATCAATCGTATTTACTAAGTTGGATATTTATTTTAGACATCATCAAATTAGAATGAGGCAAAAGTACATTCCCAAAACAACCTGTAGAACACATGAAGAATTATTATGAGTTTTTAGTTATGCAATTTGGACTTGCTAATGTACCTTTAAAATTTCAAAGCTTCATGAATTCTATTTTTAGACCCTTAGGAAATTTGTATTTGTATTTTTTGATGGCATAATAATATATAGAAAATCTTAGGAAGAGCATGTACAACATGTTGACAATATCTTAACATTATTGGAAGAGCAAAACTATATGCCAAGCCATGCAAGTGTACCTTTAGGGTTCAAGAAATGGAATATTTGGGTCATATTATGCACCATGTAGGTGCCAAAGTGAAACATAACAAAGTTAAATCTATGAAGGAATGGTCAATCACTGATACCTTGAAGAAACTCAGATGATTCTTAGGATTGACAAGACATTAGTGCAAGTTTTTCAAAAATTATGGTCAAATAGTAGATATTCTACCAGATTATTGAAGAAGGAAGCATTTTATTTGACTAAAGAAAAGACTACATCATTTGAAAAACTTAAGGAGGCTATGTGTACAACTCTCATACTGACTAGGCCTAACTTCACAAAAACCATCATTGTGGAGTGTGGTGTCTCAAGCCATGGAATCAGTACAGTTTTGATGCAATAAGGAAGGTTTGTTACCTTTGAAATTAGTGAAATTAAAGGAAAGAAGTTACTTGGACCTATCTATGAAAAAAATTGTTGTTCATACTAAACAAAATTAAAAAATGACATCCCTACCTAATAGGAAGAAACTTTAAAGTAAAAAAAAAAAAAATTATGATAATTTGAAGTACTTCTTGGAACAAATATTATCTTTAGAAGAGAAGAAAATTTGGATTATAAAGATGCTAGGATATGAGTTTGAAATTATCTTAAAAGTAAAACAAAATATTGTGGAAAATGCACTCTCAAGGAAAGAGGAAAACATAGAATGTTTACTACATGTTATTTCCATTCCACAATATGACTTGGTGGAAGAAGCAAGGATATAATGGAAGCAAGATGAGAAGGTACGAAAAATCATTCAACAACTATCAGAGGACCTTGATGTAATGGAAAAATTGATGTTGAAGAATTATTTGTTATGGTATCAAGATTTCTTATATTTATGTAAGAATGTTCAATTCAAACAAAAGGTCATTTTGGAATTACACACTCCTCATATAGATATGAATGGGAAAGTTAGTGTTTGTTGTGCTAAATTCCAATTTAGAATAGTAAACAAAGTGCTTGAGGATTATGAGGTAAATTGCAAGTTTTACATGAGTTTTTATGTTTTTATATGTAATCATGAGCTTAAAACATGAATTAAAAAAAAAAAAAAAAAAAAAATAAAAAAAAAAAAATAAAAAAAAAAAAAAAATAAAAAAAAAAAAAACTACTCTGAACAGTGGCATAACAATAATACACTCAGAAATTGTTAAAGGAATTCACCCCTCCTGGGCTACATCTCCTTGGTCCAGCTTCTAATGGCTTGACCCAATCTCATTATGCTCAAAATACTTCAGTGATAAGGAGTACACAAAGTGTGTTGACCAAAAGAGTGGCTAGTTTCCCCTTCAAGGAAATATTCTTCTGCAAAGAACTCTCACTCTAGAAACATGACAACCTACAGTTAGTCATGAAACAATAAGCAAGAAAAGGGTTCTCAAATCAAGACCCCATACTCTGTCTAACAATGAGCATAACAAGTACAACAATTCACTTGAAGTACTAAAAGAGAACTTTCCTCAAAGACATAATGAGAAAATAGAAATATGAGCTACTCCATAGATGTTTCATCTGCTGTAGAGAACATATACAGACTAGAAAACCCCTACAAGGTCCTTTTCGTTCTCAAAAGCCTTCAAAAACTGACTCAACCCATTAGTTGATCCTAGCACCCATAGAGTTAAACCTGTAAAAAGTCTCTTCAAAATTGCTCCAATGGCTCTGAAACATGTTGCATTGGCTTCAGAAGACCCAAAAATTCCTGGTTAGGCTCTTCTTTCTCTTGAAAAGACCAAAAATTGAGGAAGTTATGCCTCCCTCCTCCTTTTCCCAGGTTCTCTAGCTAACCATCCAACAATTTGGCCAAAACCTAGCTCGAGTGCCCCTTGTTGTTGTGTTTTCTTCTCAAAGATGTAAGAAAAAAATCCACTTAAGATTGTGGATGACAAACAATATCAACAATATAAATGGCTGCTAAACATTGTAGATCTATAACAACTGATAGAAACAAAACCTGTCAAAGTCCGGATCTATGCCACAATCATCGTTAAACAACAAAAAGAAATAGTAATAACTCCAATCATCCAATGAAAACCAGATATGTAAAGAATAATTTTATTATAACACCTGTGAAGAGAAACAAATAGATGTTACCAGCCCCCCTCTATGGGATGGGTTCTTGGCTATGCTCAAACGTCTTCAGCTTGTGTAGTGTCTCTCTCCTCTATAATGTGAAAACCTAGCAAAAATATGGTGTGCGATAATGAAAATAATCAGAGTTACAACAGCGAGTGCAACAATGAAAATAATCAAAAGTGAATAATGAATGGAAAACCCTTCTATTTATAACAAAATATTGAGTTATCCTTGAATAATGAGCAATAATAAAATATTATTGATCCCATTCTTGAAATAACCACTTGGAATATTTTATTATATTTGCTCCGGAGGGAAAAAGTATTTAAACTTTTATTTAGAAATAATAAATAAATAAATTATTTATTTATCATCTCAAGGAATAATAAAAAAATAAGGATTTATTTAATTATTCCTAAGAGATTAGTCAAATTTGACAAAGAATAATAGTTAATTAGTGATTGATTAATTATTCTTAGAGAAAAATAAGATAAAAAATGATTTATCTGTTTATTTTTCATGATTGGGTCAAAGTTGACAAGGAATAATAATAAAACAGTGGTTAAATTAATTATTCCTAGAAGAAAATCAAATAAATAATTATTTATTTAATTATTCTTCATGTGTTTGACTATAAATTACTTAAAAAAGGTGGTTTATTAAGTAATTTCTCACAGAGAAAGCAATTTTACTATAGTAAAATTGGCTTTACGTGGTGTACTCGATCCATCTAATAAATTAGGCTAGATGATCAATTTTCTGGTGATAACAAATTGCCCCCCAACGTACAAGTGCTAGGAGAAAAACGTATGACCGAAGTATGTTGCAAAGACACAATCACTAGACAACACATGGGAGTCAGACAGAGAGATAGAGAGAGAGGGAGAGAGAGAAAGAGAGAGAGAGAGAGAGAGACCAAATGAAGCTGAATTTGAAAGAGGATAGGGACTGAGGGAGCGAGACTAATGAAATTCTCCTTTTATATTGTGGTACCAGACTTCAATGAGGTGGGGAAGGCATACCCATACCCACTGAGATAACTTAGTACAAAAATAAAACTGAGCAATGAAGTACATGTTGAATGGTACATGACATGCTGGCATAACAGAGCCATAAAATAATACAGTGTGTCCCAAATACATAATGTACCTAGAAAAAGTATGAGTCAGGATTGAATACAATAATATCTGAGTACATGAGATGCAAATCCCCTTCCCTCATAAAATGGGTGGGAGGGAGGGTAGAACAACCGAAGAAGCCCTATTGAACAAGGAAGGGCTCTGCAAAACTGAATGGATCATCTAGAGGAGACGTGCATGCTATGAACACCAAAATCGGTAGGAATTGAACCCATCAACTCCGTGTAACTGCATCTAAGGTTGCAGCATAGTAGGTATGCATCCAGGCATGTGGAGGGCTACCTGAAGGTCCACCCCCTCATGAGGTTTGAAACATCTCACACACACCCAAGAATCACTGGGATAATTTGCTGCATCATTGGACCATCAAGTATATGGATCACGAACATGAAACGAATAAGTCAAAGAAAAATAATAAGACCCTCTACTCGATCCAAGGCATCGAACAAGAATGGAAGCTGGAACTGAGATACACCGCCCTCTAGGTCATTCTTCTAGAATAAATGCGCTGATGTCAATAAAATAGGGCCCGCGATAGATGAGGCAATGAGGATCCTCAACTAAATTAGGAGGAAAAATAGTAATGTGATTGATGGAATGACATCGGGGATAATGGGAAAAGGGGGAATGAGGGACAAACAGATGACTACCCTTGTTTGAGCATAAAGTGCATGGTTGACCTGGCAGCAACTGACTCAACTCTGAAGGGGATGGGGATAGTATGACTAGAGGCCAAAATATGCAACATAGGATAGACGATATGGAAATATGGATAGAATACTGTGACATGAGATGATGGGACATGAAATAGAATCCAAGAATGCAAGGGTGACTCATCATGGATGCTCTGACCAAGGGTGACTCGATGAAGTTGCCACACAGACTAGGCCCGGTGGGGACCATCAAAACACGAGTAAATGATTGTTACTCATGACAAAAATTGACATATGGGACGACAAGTATTAAGAGGAGGTGGACCTCAAAATACAAGTGTCTCTTTATCAAGAACTTAGATTTTGAGAGACGACGAAGTGACCTTTCGTGGAAAAATGGCTTCCTAGTGAAGTGTCAAATCATCAAAAATTGAGGAAGACCCATTTTATAGCTCAGTGAAAGATTTCCAACGGCGTTGATGGTTCGTCAAAATGAGCTATAGTCTAGTCGTAATGGGTGATAGACAAATTGGCAATTTTTCTATGAAAGGACATTTTCCCTCCAATTCAGATTCATTTTCTAAGTGAGTTGTGGTGAATTTGGAGAGGAGGAAAAGGCCCTAAATCTTATGGAGATCGTTATGGACAAACTAACCATAAGAATCAGGATCTGTGACTTTTAGATAAGTGGCCTTACTCATATCTTCAATTTCAGTGGTTTATTTTCTGATTTTTGGCACTTGGCAGCTCCCTAAGAGACTCTTGCCCTTGCCCATGGTCGCATCGCACTTTATGGGTCCAAAATTGCTATTTGGCTCACACGAAATAGATAGAAACCTATGAGCTCACACTTTCTGGGCTAAAAACTACAATTTGGGGTTGGAGAAAGGGTTGGTCTGCTGGCCTGGCGGGGGTTGTAGGATGATCAGTGTAACCATTTTTTTCTTCTCTGAACTGACAAGACATGTGGTGTTTTGCAGGCATAGCAAAGCTGAAAATCAACTGGCATGAACGAGACTTGTATACTCTTCGATCTGAGATCCAAGGGGATCAAGCGGTTCGAGGGGCATTGACTCGTTATGGGGTTCTCAAGTTGGTAGAGAACCCACTGATGAGGGTAGGTGAGCCCTTACTATCAAGAATTGTGAGCTATTGGGATCCAGACCATGAGGTCTTTGTTATGCAGGGGCACAAGATCGAGTTCACATTACAGGATATTTACTTCTTGATCAGACTACCTCCCCTCAGAGTGGTGGGGGAGATTCATCCAGTGTTACCTATGGGATGAACATTACTGAGTTTGTGGAGCGCCATTGTCGACAGGGTGTTCGTGTCAAGGGCATGAATATCCTGCTTGTTGATCTAGAGAGGCTAAAGACATAGGCTGTTTCCGCAGCTGTCCTACGAGTTTTGGAAAGCCAAGCATTCCACCACATCATTGGTCGGCAGATGATGTTAGTTGAGAGCGTTTTGACTGGGACCTACTATGGGTGAGCCCAGATGATGTTGTCGTTGGTGAAATGACAGTTGAGTCTTTGCAAGAGACAAGTGAATCGTGACTGCGCTTTTGGTACAGTACTATGTGCGTTCATCTTTGATAAGATACCCACTATCCCTCCTCATGTACATATCTGAGATGGGGACCCATAGAACCCCAGGATGCACCGCTGGGGGCAGCTACTGCGGAGAGGGGGGAGGGAGGTGGATGGGTGTTCTAACCCAAGTTTTTCACACATTGGGATTAGATGCCCATTTACATTGATGACTACTCTTATATCAGGATGAACTATCAGGGGCATGCTGACTTGCCACTTCTGCCCGGGCGAGCATGGGGACCAAACGGTAAGTGTTAATTTGTTATGTTTTATGGTGAATTTTATATTTATATCACATGTATATGGTACTAAGTGTGAGATATGTTGTATGTAGACATAGCACCATTGAAGCTGACAGGATATGCAGGTCGAGCCGCAACGCCTAGGGCTATAGATCGGGGGACATCATCATCATAGTAAGGTCCAAATGATATTGTGTTGCTTGCGGATTTGCATCGTCGATTTGATGTAACCTTGACTGGGGTTTCAGAGCGCAGATGGCACGACTTAAAGGACCGATACACAGATGAGTGCACCATTCTTCCCTTAGAGTGGCAAGGTATCTTGTGGCGCATGGGGATGGTGAGTTAGGAAGTATGCAATCTATGTTCAGGTGGAGAAGAGCCTTTCACGCGAGATCCACCGAACAGTGACTAGATGCAGGGACATGTGGGTCCCTTTGATTGTGATTTTTGTAACATGCTATGGGCATGTCGAATATATTTAGAGCTATGGCTCCAAACACTTTTATGATACATAATATGATTATGTATTTTATATGACAAGGATGGTTCGCCATTGGTTTTGTTATATTCTCTGATATATGTGTGATAAATGCCAATCTAGAATGTTGTTTGCAATGGTATCTACATAGTGATTTTGGGCTCTAGGCACATGACTAAAAGTAATGGTTTCAAATTCATGTACCAATAGCTTCACTCGTAGATATTTTCTAAATAGGACTTGGTTATGCACATGATACACACCATTCAATCTCATGAAAAGTAGCAAGGAATTTAAACGAACTTGAAGATGAAGGATGCGATGAGCGAGGGCATTGACTAACAAACATATCACTGTATCATATTCGGCCTAATTATTGGTGGAAAATCCAATGCACGTGTCGTTTGAAAGGACTAACGTATGCAAGGGGGTAAAAATGGCCCAGGCTGCCGAGGCTAGATTCCGGGAGAAGTGACTTGCACCATGGGCATGACCAATATACAGTGTGGATGATGGATCCATCTAAAAGGTGCAAAAGACAACTGATGAGATTATGTAATATATATAACGTTATGGCATAAATAAAGACACGCAAATCAAAGGGATGTGCTATGATCGAAATTTGTTGAGGTAGAGCGCATTGGGAGAATTAAGAAGGAAATGGCCTTCAAAATCCTCTGAAGAAATGCCCCCTTACTCAACGGTAGGGATAGTCAGGGGTAGACATAGCTTCCATGGTGTCTTCATCAGAATGGAAGATGGGTAACGGGAGGGAGAGTGACTACATGATGCAGCAGCGTTACCTAGTGCATCAATTTGAGAAAGAAGGTTCACATACGCATCATCTTGAATGGTAGACGAAGGACTGGTAAATGGAGGATCTACTGATGTTGATACATGGGATTATGTCGAATGAGGTTCAATAGAAACGTGTGCAGAAACCTCAAAAAGGTTTTCCTG
Organism: Pinus taeda; assembly: GCA_000404065.3. NCBI lineage: Eukaryota > Viridiplantae > Streptophyta > Pinopsida > Pinales > Pinaceae > Pinus > Pinus taeda. The sequence continues at coordinate 37,193 of APFE030119295.1, read as the reverse complement.
CGAGGAACTCAAGGATGATGACAGGTAAATAATGGGGCATGTGGTCTCTGTCATCTCGACATTGGGGGGAGGGATCACAATAGTAGGGCCAGAGTCTCCCTATTCTGGTCGACTGGTGGTACCAGAATCCATAGGTAGAGGAATAGAGGCTCCACTAGGAGGCCACTCGTATCCACGAATTTCCCCAAGGCAATCGTGAAATTCATCGAGACTAGGGAAATAATGTGAATAGTGACCATGAAGATCACACATGGTACAAGGGTGGTTTGTGTGAAGCATTATGATTTTTTTAGGTGGGACCAGTAAGTTAACATGGACTTCTGGAATATTTGACTCGAGGAACGCTTCATTAACCAAAGGTTTAAGTTGAGGAAGTTTAGGACAATTGTTTGTGGTGTGCCCAACAACTTGACACAAAGTGCATGGGGGTGTCAGATTTGGGGCCTTAGGGGCTGGAGGAGGTTGGGGAGCCTTGTCCTTGAGTTCTTCCCTTTTAGGTTTACCCCCATGGCTAGATGCCTTCACAATAGGAGCTGGTTCCTATTGAGGTTGTAATGGAACTGAAGCAGCGGCAAGGGTCATGGGGGCCGTTGAACCAGGGTCAAAGCATGATATGGTCTTGACTGACTAGGGGGGATGCTTGTAGGGGGGTCAATGTACCATACTAGGATCCCCAAAGTCATGTTAGGAAGGACCAGCGAAGCCATGATAGATACCAAACAAAATTCCCAGAGGGGGGAATAAGAAAGGTATCTGGCCAATAAGATAATGTCCCGGCGGAATAGCTCCTGGATGGTTGACACCTAGAGGAACGGTTCCTAGTGGTAACATAGGAGAGGCACCCACAAATGGAGGATGTCCTGGGGGAGTGGGTCCAAAGGGTTCAACTGGAAGAGCAACAACAGGGTGTTAAGGAGTTGGTTGTTGGTTAGATGTATCAGGTTGCTTAAGGGTAGTTTGTGACGCTTGTAACATGCAAACACTTATGGAAGTAGGTTCTGAAATGGGAGGGGGAGGACTAGGGAAAGCACCCAATAATGAGAAATCCTTATAGACTCCGAGTGAGACACTGGTGCAAGGAGTTGATGACTGGTTGTCAGACATCGACAAGATAATGGACTCAGGGGAGGTCGTGAATGTCGGCTCGTACTAAGTCAACTGATCGGTGGTAACTATCTTCCCTTCATGGGGGAAGCACATCTTGCGTAACACTGCAGATGCAAGAGATGACATGGCATATGTGTAACTACGACCTAAGAGAATATTGTAATCCAAAGGAGCATCGATGACTTCGATTTCAACATGGACAGTCTTGCCCACAAGGGTCACTAGACAATTGCAGTACATGACAAAGGGCTCGGAGGGGTGTCCATCCCAAGCATGCAAAGTGATGGTAGAGAGGGACAACTCATGTGACTTAAGTTGTTTCCAAACAACAACAGACATCACACAGGTGGATGCACCTTTGTCAATAATGCATCTAGAGATGATGGCATTACGAACTCTAACTAGTATCTGGAAAGCAACAAATGAAGGCAATGGGATATGCGTTGATGTATCAACCAGGAATACAATCAAATGATCGTCAGAAGGATCCACTACACCCATGGTAGTTAGTAGAGCTTTCCTTTGGGAAGGGCATGATTGGAGTACTTCCAGTGTCGACATGGCAACAACTGATTGCGCCAAGTCGTCTACTATATTGTATGTATGGACAGCTCTATTAGAAGTCACATTATAACGTAATGGTCCCTTTGGGATCTTGGGAATGGCCTCAAATTTAGGTTGAGGGATATGTAAAGGACCATTTGGTGTCATAAGAGGCTCAACGGCTACTTTTGTTTTGGACTCGGTACCTAAAAAAGTGGAGGGCTTGTCATATTGACATGATCAAGTTTGTAGGTTGATATTGGAGGGGTTAACCTCATCAGAGTTCATAATAAGGATCTGGTAGTCACCCAGACCAGAAGGTTGGGGGAGATGGGATGCTTGACCTGGCTGAGGTTGAGAAGCAACAAATCCTTGCAGAGGGAAAGGATTTGTGAGCACTGCCAGTTGAGATGGTGAAGGATTCTGAGGCAATTGTTGACCTTTAGAAGTTGCTTGAGCTTCCCACATTTTGCGCATCTGGAGTAAAAGGGGACACTCATGTGTATAATGGCCATGTACACCACAACATGCACAAGGATTGTTCATATGAATAGCCTTGTTCTACTTGGGTTGGCCACCCTGTTGCTGGTTGTTAGTGTTAGGCTGGTTCCCCTAGGGTTCACTAGGCTGGTTACCTTGATTACCCTGGTTACCCTTGTTACCCTTCCCCTTATTCCTTTTCTTCAAATTTTGGGGATTGGCAGTACTTCGCTACGCAAACACCTAACCCTAAGGGGGTGGTGGTTGTTGGGGTTGAGGATGCATGGGAGGTTGTGGCGCTAATGCTTGAGGGGCTGGAGCACTCGGTTGTGCATAAGGAGGAGCAACAGTTTGGTAGACAGGTTGGGGTCCAGGAAACATGTTGCTAGCAGGAGGGGCATAAGTGTTGGAGGAACTAGTGCCCCCTGTTAGTAGCCATAACTCTTCTGAGTATATGGTGAAGAGTGTGAAAGGGATCCAACGATACCGTCAACGACGTGAGATGCACTGGCACTTCCAGGATGAGGGAGGTATGGAATGATGATATATACATAACCGATTGTGCATAAATCAGATCATATCTCAAAGCGGTCTGGAGAGCTTCTTCCTCTGTCTGAGGAAAATGGGACGTGACATCTTTCCTAATGGGGGAAAAAAGGCTCTTAAGAAACTAATCTAGATAGGCACAGTCTTCAAAAGGTAGGGCACGACTTGTGCTCCTCCTTCGACGCCACTCTTGAACATGGTCAGAAAGGCGAGTGGCGGAGGACTGACGGAATGTGGTCAATAGCTCTGTACCAATGTTGTACCAGAGAGGTAACTGGAAATATCAATGGAACGCTTTAGCAAGCGTCATGAAAATAGAATGAGATGCGATGGGTTGGTCTACATACCATTTTGCAGCGTCTCTAGTGAGCGTGCATTGGAAGAGCCAAAGACGAATGGAGTCATCGATTATGGAGTTTGATGAACACCACATGTGGAAGGATCGAACATGGTTGGTAGGATCCTCTCCAGCAATACCCTCAACTTTGGGATGTCTGAGGGAAGCTTAGTCGGCATAAAGGGCCAACTAGAATCATGGTGTATGGGGCCATTTATTAACTAGTTAAGATCTGGTAGACTTAACCCAGCCATAAAGGGGAGCATGAGGGCTGCCATAATGGTTTCTAAGACTGTTACGCTTGATGTGACCACTGGTATAGAACCAAAGCCAACACCAGGTTGGGTTCCTGCACCAGCTGTGGGTCTAGACATGGTGATGATATGCGGTGAAGGAGGCTCAGAATCAGATGAGAAATCAAAAGAACCAGGAGAAGAGATGATATGGGGACTCGGAAGGCTATGAACTCAAACCTAACGGGGAGGAGTAATATGCCCAGGCGGAAACTAGGGTTGAAGGCCTAATAGTCTCTGTGACGAACGCCTCAATGGCACAATGGTGGTAAGACACACAGAACACGGAAATGGTGAAGGGAGATCAGCGATATATCTTTGTCTCAATGCGGGAAGATAAATTTATTATGTTAAGTCTTGGCTTGGCGTTGTAAACCAACCACCCTTCGCTTAAGGTGTGCTTGTGTGTTCAAGTGTATTAATTGATTAAGCCCAGATCATGTTTAAAAAAAAAAATGCTTGTTGAAGATAAACTAAAATAAATAACAGAAAATGAACAGTAAAACAATTAAATAAACCCCACACAAACTAGGTTTGTAAACATTGTACTTCTTGGTGGCTAAACGGATGGGAAATACACTAAAATGGTCAAGAGATCTAAATGTCGATGTGACTTGGATCAAGAGACACTAAGCTGTTGGAAAGTGGTGTAGCAACAACAAAAAACCAGAGGGGAAGATCGCTGCAAAAAAAATAAGGAGATGGGTGAAACACCTAGGGAAACCGATGGGACCCTAAGGCAAATGACCAAACAAGTGTAGATGTGACACTATGGATGGTAACAACCAATCTTAACAGATCTAAAACAGAAGGGTACAGATCTGGAAAATATGGCTGAAAGCGCTGCAGAAACTCAGACTACTCACTCAACTAAACTCCTCCTAGAAAGGTGGAAGCATACTAGAAGCCATAGGGGAGGCTAAATTCGACTTCGACGAGTAAATCATAGTGGATCAAGGCCTAAGAGGGATGAGACAGAGGTCAAACAACTCTCTACAAAACCCAGAAATAGATATGAGAAAAACCCTAAAACCCAGAAATCGCAGGTACTAACCTATTTCTTTGTAGGGATTGCACTTTTTGGGCTGAAAGGTGCATTTTGGAGCCCAGATCGCACTTTTTGGGCTTAAAACTATGATTTTTGTTCTATGGATCCCATTTGGCAAATCTTGAAAAAAAGTGTTTCCTTTGTCGCGGTTGGTTCCTGTGACCTGCGTAAATGACCAAAAAGCTTGTGGAAGTCAGAAATTTATCATATCTAGGGTTAAAGAACTAGGAAACATTAAGAGAATTGAAAAAAGAAGAAACCCTAAGCTGAAAACCAAAGGTCACCCAAGTTTCTAGATCTGAAGTATAAAACCCAGTGGAGTCATCAATTTTGTTGTAGTTTTTTCTTCTCAAAGATGTACGAAAAGAACCCACTTAAGATTGTGGATGACAAACAATCTCAACAATATAAATGGCTGCTAAACATTGTAGATCTCTAGCAACTAATAGAAACAAAACCTACCAAAGTCCGGATCTATGCCACAATCATAGTTAAACAACAAAAAGAAAGAGTAATAACTCCAATCATCCAATGGAAACCAGATATGTAAAGAATAATTTTATTATAACACTTGTGAAGGGAACAAATAGATGTTATCAATCCCCCTCTATGGGATGGGTTCTTGGTTATCCTCAAATGTCCTCAGCTTGTGTATAGTCTCTCTCCTCTATAATGTGAAAACCTAGCAAAAATATGGTGTGCGATAATGAAAATAATTAGAGTTACAACAGTGAGTGCAACAATGAAAATAATTAGAAGTGAATAATGAATGGAAAACCCTTCTATTTATAACAAAATATTGAGTTATCCTCTAATAATGAGCAATAATAAATTATTATTGATCCCATTCTTGGAATAACCACTTGGAATATTTTATTATATTTGTTTAGGAGGGAAAAAGTATTTAAACTTTTATTTAGAAATAATAAGTAAATAAATTATTTATTTATCATCTCAAGGAATTAGTTAAGGAATAATAAACAAATAAGGGTTTATTTAATTATTCCTAAGGGATTTAGTCAAATTTGACAAAGAATAATAATTAATTAGTGATTAATTAATTATTCTTAGAGAAAAATAAGAAAAATAATGATTTATCTATTTATTTTTCATGATTGAGTCAAATTTGACAAGGAATAATAATAAAACAGTGGTTAAATTAATTATTCCTAGAAGAAAATCAAATAAATAATGATTTATTTAATTATTCTTCATGGGTTTGACTATAAATTACTTTAAAAAGGTGGTTTATTGAGTAATTTCTCACAATGAAAGCAATTTTACTATGGTAAAGTTGCCTTTATGTGGTGTACTTCAATCCATCTAGTAAATTAGGCTAGATGATCAATTTTTTGGTGATATCACCCCAAACATGGAAAATGCATGTTAAACCTAACATGATTCATGCTCGATGAGTGAATTTGTAGGACTGATAAGTTTGCCATTAAGACCCTAGTTCAACGCGTGCTCCTAGTCACATCGACTCCATAAGTCCCAGGGCTAGTGCCCGAGGCTAGCCCCCCTCCTGCTGGTAGCCTTCTAATGGTTTTCAACAGATGCTTTGGGATGGTCACATTACACGGTCTCAGCGGATGTTACCTCGTCAGTTTACGAGGCAGTTTGGCATGGTAGTTGGCACGTTCATACGGGTGGCGGTTTGTTAATGCCCAGAGGTTAAGGCTTGGGTTGCAAAACCATTTGTGGTAGTCACGGTGGTAATCACATGAAGCCGATTAAAGTTTAAGGCTGATGGTTAGTTAAACCCTAGTGGTTCTGATTGACCGTTCACGTGATACATTGGTGGCCTTCATAATAGTTACCGCCACAGGGGCAGGCTAGGACCTAGCCCTCGGCTCTCCTACCCATAGTCCCGTGGCGCGAGGGTGGCCAGGGGCTAGGCCCTAGCCCACTCCTAATTCCATATGCTCCACCCTTTAAACTTTAAAACAAAGTCTCTACCAACATTTATCAAGTGATACACATGGCCTATTGGTAATGCATGCAGCTAGTTCAGTGGAGGTTGTAGGTTCGATTCCCATGGAGTCTCATTCAAACCCTTAACATAATTTTGGTGGCCCTTGGGCTGCCATGTGGTAGCCTATGAATGCCTACCCACCAACCAATAAAAACTCGCTATATCATCTTCCACCTGACCTATACCATGTGATACGTGGCAAACACCGACTGGCTAAAGTCCAATCATATGCATCGTCACCCTGCCACGTTAGCAGTACAGACTGCTGACTTTGCAGTGATGCTCATTTTTTTGCCAAATTCGCATGTTAGAGAAAACGGATAGAATGTGTTTCTAGGAGCATAGTGTGTATGTTTCATGTGAAATGAGTTGCGCTGGATTCAAGACAATGATCGCTATGCGGTCATTCAGGTTCCACACCACTCCGACAACTTTGAATTTTGGGAAAAAAAATTAGCTCTGGATCACTCCTCCCCATTGGGAGCTTTTGGACCCCAAAATATCATTTTTAGTTGTTCAGCAGATCAGGGTATAGTTTCCTCACATTTCCAATCTTGATCCATTTGGCCTTGGAAATTTTCAAGCTGATCTTGAGTTGTTTGATGTACCAATTGGATTTGCTCAATGAACTTCTTGGCTTTGTCTATGTCATTATGGCCATCAATAGCAACATCCTTCCCAAGAATGAAATCCAATGGCGATCTTCTGCAAAATCTTTATCGAGGATAAAATCCAAAAATACTTTGGCAAATATCCCAAACTAGCTTCACATGGAAATACTTGTATAAAACATTTGTAACATATTGAATGTGTTGCAACTAATCATACCAAAGTTTAGGATGCTTACTAAAATATCCACAAATGGAAATTCATCTTACAATATGGAATAAATTTGACTCCCAAATTCCCATACAAATTGACTCATCATCAAGCCAAAATAGCATAACAATGCCAAGGAAATTAATGTTGCATATAAGTGATTTATTCACAAACATCATTTTTACAAAATTACCAACTCTGGGGACATGCAACAAGTGAAATAAAAAATAAATGCAGTCTTTAATTAGACAAATAGTCTAACCATTTCTTACCCAACCATGCTAGGGAATTTTCTTTCTGCACTTCACTTCCTTATGGAACTGCTTCTAGAATAGTTATGGTGTGCCTTGCACATTCCTCTACCTTCTCCTTCTAAGGCGATTCCATTATCTGTTTGTCCTTCTTTGGATGAAGATGTGGATGCAACTTCCAATACTTTTCAATCCAATGCCCACTTATGTTGCAATGAGTGCAAATTTTTTTTGTGAGCTTTTCTTGGCACAAATGTCTTTAAACTTGGATGAGAATTTCCATTCTTGGCAATTCCAATTGACATATTCATCTTCTTGACTAATGCTTTCCTTTTGTGGCACTTAGCTACACAATGGTTAGGTGCATGACAAAAATTGCATGGAAAAACATCCTACAACATGTTATTCAAATCATCATGTTGTTTGTAATCATTAAAAGCCTTTAAATAATCAGGACACTTATACCTCTTATGGTTATCCTTTGGCTTATGAGGTTGGCGAGAAGAACTTGTCTTAGTCTCTTCTTCAACTTGCTCATCTCTCTTTGGAGAAGTCTTGAATTTCATGTCCTCCTTTTGCTTTAGAAACCAAGATGGTACCAATTCCAGATGCAAATCCCAACAATTTGCCTCCTCATGTCATCTCTTATGACAAAAAGAACAAGATACCCAAGATCTATCACTGGAATACCATTCTTCCTTTTCAACATAGCCCAAACCTTCATATTGAGGTCTCTCCTTTGCCTCAATTGGATGGATAATGCCTTGATTGTTCACTCCAAGGCCTCCTCCCTTGTAACCCATCTTGGAAAAGAGTGTTTCTCCTATGCCTTTGTTATGCTTCTCAAAGGCTGCAAAAGAGCTTAAATAAACATTTTCATGTAAATAAACTACATGTAAATGCTTACCATTTTCCTCATCTTTCTACTGAGGCACAAAGATTCTCTTAAATTATTTCCTAACTCTTGAGGTATCTTCTTGGACTCTTGGTCTTTCTTCTTTCGTCTTCTTGAACTTTTGTGCTGATAGAACCTCAACCTAAACATCATGTGGACAAAATGTGCAGACTTGGCCATCTTCCTTCTCTAAGGGAATTTTTGCACTAGCCTCTTGTGGGTACTCATCCAACAATTCCTCTTTCTTTTCTACCCTAGATGAAGTAGTGGAGGATGCTTCAAGGAAACCTCCTTATGTCCCTAGTACATAGGAGGCGTCCTCCATTTGACAAGAGCCATAGGTTGCATTCTTTCCATGTCCACAAGCTTGCTTAGTATTGGAGGGACTCTTTGTTTCTTTAGTAGAACAACAGTCATAAGTGAATTCCTCCACAACATTCTGCAACATGAGGCACATCTTTTGCTTCTCTTCCTCAACAACTTCAAGTAGTCTTTTGAGCTCCATGTTCTCTTTTTGGAGAGATGCAATAATGTCCTTTGAATCTTGGAGACTATCATGCTTTGAACTCATGCCCATTCTTACTTAAGCTTCAACTACAATTTGAGGTAGAACTAGTGGTGGAGATTGTGGCAATCTTGCTCTCCTACTCGAACCTTCTCCTCTTTTGAGCTTCAAACTTGTAAGCTTCACATTCACTTACAAACAGTTAAATCCTCCTTGCATAAAGAAAACTTGGGCTCTGATACCAAACTTGATCTGAATGGGAAAGTTAGTGTTTGTTGTGCTAAATCCCAATTCAAAATAGTAAACAAAGTTCTTGAGGATTATGAGGTCAATTGCAAGTTTTACATGAGTTTTTATGTCTTTATATGTAATTCATGAGCTTAAAACATGAATTAAAAAAACATTGAACAACAGCATAATGGTAATATACTTAGCAATTGATAAAGGAGTTCACTCCTCCTAGGCTACATCTCCTTGGTCCAACTTCCAATGGCTTGACCCAATCTCATTATGCTCAAAATACTTAAGTGATAAAGAGTGCATAAATTGTGTTGACCAAAAGAGTGGCTAGTTTCCCCTTCAAGGAAACATTCTTATACAAATAACTCTCAATATAAAAACATGACAACCTATAGTCATTCATGAAACAATCAGCAAGAAAAGGGTTCTCAAATCAAGACCCCATACTCCATCTGACAATGAGCATAACAAGTACAACAATTCACTTGAAGTACTAAAAGAGAACTTTCCTCAAAGACATAATGAGAAAAGAGAAATATGAGCTACACCATATATGTCTCAGCTGCTTCAGAGAACATATGAAGGATAGAAAACCCCTACAAGGTCCTCTCCATTCTCAAAAGCTTTCAAAAACTTATTCAACCCACTAGTTGATCCTAGCACCCATAGACTTAAATCTACAAAAAGTCTTTTCAGAAGTGCTCCAATGGATCTGAAACCTGTTCCATTGGCTTCAAAAAACCCAAAAATTCCTTTTTAGCCTCTTTCTACTCTTGAAAAGACCAAAAACTGAGGAATTTATGTCGTCTTCCTCCTTTTCCCAAGTTCTCCAGCCAACCATCCTACAATTCGGCCAAAAACTCGCTTAAGCACCCCAAATGCGGAAATTACTCATTAAACCTGGCAGGATTCATGCTCGGTGGATGAATTTGTAGGACCAATAAGTTGGCCATTAGACCCTAGTTCAATGCGCGCTCCTAGTCACATGGACCCCATAATTCCTAGGGCTAGCACCCGGGGCTAGCCCCCCTCTTGCTAGTGGTCTTCTAATGGTTTTCAACAAACAGTTTGGGATGGTCACATTACATGGCCTCAATGGAGGTTACCTTGGCGGTTTAGGAGGCAGTTTGGTGTGGTGGTTGGTGCATTCACATGGGTAGTGGTTTGTTAATGCTTGATGATTAAGGCTTGGGTTGTGAAACTGTTTGTGGTAGCCGTAGTGGTAATCAAATGCGGGTGGTTAGATTTTAAGGATGGTGGTTAGCTAAACCCCGGTAATTCCGGTTGACCATTCACATGAGACACAGGCGGTTGTGGTAATAGTTACCACCATGGGGTGGGCTAGGGCCTAGCCCTCGACCCCCCTACTGCGGTCCCATTGTACAGGGGTGGCCAAGGGGTAGGCCCTAGCCCACCCCCAATTCCATATGCGCCACCCTTTCACTTTAAAACAAAGTCTCCGCCAACATTTATCAAGCGATACACATGGCCTATTGGTAATGCATGCGGCTAGTTCGGTGGAGGTTGTAGGTTTAGTTCCCATGGAGTCTCATTCAAATCCTTAGCATAATTTTGGTGGCTCTCAATCTGCCACATGTCGGCCCCTAGCTGTGCCATGTGGCAGCTTGTGATTGGCCACCCACCAACCAATAAAAACTTGTCATATCATCTGCCATCTGACCTGTACCCTATGACATGTGGTGAACACCGATTGGCCGAACTCCAATCATATGCATAGTCACCTTGCCACACCATCCTACCACATCAGTAGTACGGACTGTTGACTATGCATTGTTGCTCATGTTTTAGCCAAATTCGCTTGTTAGAGAAAACGGATAGAACGCGTTTCTAGGAGCATATGGTGTCAGTTTCACGTGCAACAAGTTGCATTGAATTCAAGACGATGAGCACTATGTGGTCATTCAAGTTCCATACCGATCCAACAATTTTGAATTTTGAGAAAAATTTTGAGCTATGAATCAAAGAGGACATCCATTCTTCTTTAAAACATACCTCAAGATTAACAAATATTTTTTTCAGGAAGATCTTAAAGTATATGGGCAAGATTATTTTGTTGAATGTACGGTATTCCAATGAAATAAGGGAGAGACAATCAAGACCCTTGGGTTTCTACAACCATTAGCCTTACCAAAGTAGTGTTGGAAATAAGTTACAATCGATATTATTATAGGTTTACCCAAATATGAAAGAAAAAATGTCATTATGGTAGTAGTATGTGGAATGAAAAAATATGCACATTTTTTCTCTCTAACGCAGGAATACCCTACGATACCCATAGTATGCATATCAAATGCATAATCGCATCTAGCCGAGGAATTTCAATGACATGTCTGGTCAACCCTTCATAAATTGAGGTTAGACCCCTTACTCAAATCACATGCAAAACAAGTTAACTACTAACTCTAGTCTGACCCTTCGATAATTCTTTGCCGTGGAACCTTCTAACTCAACAAAACCGTTGTTCCTCAATCTCCATTGTTGATCAGTTTCACGATCCAACGGTCGATGCTTCATCTCATTCTTGGCTCATCACACGTCACAGTTTCACAATCCGCCAGCACTTAATTCTTGCGAAACGCAAGAGTTAACCTCTGTCGTTCGATCAACCCTTTGATCTGACGGTCCATAGTCCATCACAACATCGCAAATCTCAGCTCATCACAATATTGCAAATCTAGGTTTATCATTAACCAAACTCTTTTACCAAACGCAATTCGCAATTAAATCTTTGTTGTTGATCTGGTTCTTGATCCAACGGTTATCGCAACATCACATGAGAAACTTGCACGACATTTAGCCACCCTTTCGGAGCCGATAGGACTTTAGATTGTGATTTATAAATGTTCAAGTCTGCTTTTATACTTAATCTCCGACCACTTTAAAACCCGATATCCATTCGATAACGGAGGCACTTAAATCCTACGATCTGCGGCCCTTCAACTAGCACGTGGTTTACAAATAGTTGAACCCCCATAGTTACTTGTGACGTCAGCGTTTGGAAATAAGATCGACGGTCAAGGTTTATCGCGGCACTTCAACCAAGCTCAAGGACTTTCGCTCTCTCCTACTCCCGCTATTATTTTTCCACCATTTATGTCTATTGATCTTACATGATCCAACGATTCATGTGCGTCGTTGCCTCACTTCCTTCATCCTCCTCTTTACTTTGTTCCTTCAACGTTCTTCTGTGATTTCAGCTGTCTTCAGGGTTCTGTCCTTCGTTGTTCTGCCACACAACTTCCTCTTTAACTCCTCTCATGCCTTTATGCTCCTCCACCTTCACTGTAACACTAAAGGCTTCCTCTTGTACTTTCGATGTGTACAAAGCCGTAACACCTCTCTGTTACTCTTCTCTATATTTAACCTCTGATTCTGTACATGCAACTTCTATTACATAGAACTCACTCTAGTTCACACATAGATTATAACTAGTTACACCATACACACACATAAACTCAAAATTGAGTTGTTTGCATTAATAAACAAATATTTACACAAAGGATTCCTTCTCAGCTTGATCTTCTATATCAGTGGCCTTTCTTCTCCTGCCCGTAGGATTACAATCTTACTGACTAACTCACTAACTACTTGTCTAACTACTAACTGACTACGCCTTTTAGGCTGACATTTATACAAAAGGTTATGTTGAACTAATTCTGGTTCAGATCCTTAATATGTTGAACTAACACCTAAATGTCCTCTAAGTCCACTTTGAACTCCTACTTATCCCTAAGAATCCTCTCTAGTTCCTCGAATCATGAGACCTATAAGAGTTACAATTGATTTCCAACTCTCTCATCATCATTAATCACTCATGTCCTCCTACATTCGAGAGCATTTACAAATATCCTCACACTTATCTAATTACTTCCTCCTTTAACCACTCAAAACATTAATAATTACACACATAGGAATCCAACTTCCTTGAAAACACAAGACCCCCTATGTCTACTAAGATACAATGATAGTTTCGAGTCAATGCTCCTGCATCAGACTCCCAAAGTAGAAAACATTCATGATCTCTTGATCATGTGTCTTCATATGTTGATAGAAAAAAAAAAACCTCCAGGATCCCAAACCTTAGTTTGTAACTTCCCAAATGCCTTACACCTTTGTTGTTGTTGTAATTATGTTGTCTTCTGGTTTATCTTCCTCTCCATGTCAATCAGTTTCAAATTCTGATTGATCATTCTTCCTATTGCTATCAATCTCCCCCATATAGACTGCTTCATCATTAACAACCATAACCCTTCAATTTCCATCTCCAGCACATCCTTGGGCAATTACATACTCTGCCACTTACTGCTATCTCTTTCTCTTTGCTTCAGTTTGTTGTTGTTGTCCACTAGCTCTTCAAACTGTTGTTTATTATCTTCTCTTTGAAGTTGTTGGATCCTTTCTACCGCCCTTTCATCCTTACCCTCTTGTTGTTGTCCAAACAAACTCTATTCAATATCTGTAAATTTACCTTCAAAAAGTAAATTGTCCTCCAATTTCCTTTGTACTTGATTCCCCTCAAATACATCACTATGTTGTTCATCAGTTCAAAAATATTTTCCTTCTTCTTCCTTGACAACCCTCAGTAATTGTCCTTCACTTTCTTGATTGATTCTAATAATCAATTTAACTTCTTCAAGCATAGTATCTTCATGCTTTTATTTTTCCTCATCAGCATGTCTGTCCTGACAACTTCCAATCTTCTTCAGTTCTAAAACTGACTCCTCAATTTGAAACAGTTCTGCCTCATTTTCAACAAATCCTATAATCATAAAACAATTATCAGAATTAAAAATATTAGGCCTCATTACCTTTTCCTTCACTGGCAACATCTCAGCATGCTGCTCTGAGTTTTCCTTCAACTCCTTTGTCAACACATCAGTATGTTGATTTAAAATCTCCTCTGTATCATCTGTTTTAATAATATCTCTCTGCTCTAGTTCACAATAATGAACTCCTCCTTTTGTAATGTCAATTTGTTGAATTTTCATTACCATCTCCTTTTCCTTATGATTGTCATTCATGACATTTTCTTTGTCTTCCTTTTTCAACAATTTATCCTAAGTATATATCCTCTTCTTTTCCAACTCCCTTCTTCGTAAGTCTAAATTTCTATATAACTCAATAATTTCAACTGGAGTAGAATTTGGAAATTTCACACAATTTTCCATACCTTCCTTTGTTATTGACAAATCATCAGATTCCCTTTCTCCCTTTTCTAAATATTTTGCATAGACTTCTTCTTTCTTAACATCTTTCAATAGATGTCCTTCTTCTTCAATACATTTTGCCTTGTTGTCCCTTTGTAACCCTTCTTCCAAAGCTATCCTTGACTCATTATCTGCATTAATATTCTCCTGTATTTGTTCTTCATCAATAACATTAATCAAATTCATTAGACTACCTCTCTGAGACAATATTCCTTCATTCTTCATCAGAATAAGATCCTCTTCCATCTCTATGACAACTTTAAATGAGTGTCTTCTCTCATTGAGTAACTCATCCATAGATTCTTCCTATTGTATCCAGTCAAATTCTTCCTCTTTTGAGAAATTTTCTTTGTCACCTTTTACTTCTAGATCTTCATCTATTCTGAAGACATCTTCAAAAGGTTCTCCTGCAATACCTGAAATCATACACAAACTATCAGTTTTAAAAATGTAAGACCTTGTGGTCTCACTTGATGCTTCAGTCATCATATCTCCTTGCTATTCTAAATCCTTCATATGATTCATAAGATCTTCCACAGATCTCCATTCTTCATCTTCAATCTCATCAAGTCCTTCACTTGATTGTTGGATATCCTTGTCTACTTCTTTCAGAACAGAATTTAGATTATGCCTGTCTTCTTCCTCCTTTATGACAATATTAGTAAATTTTCCTTCTTTACATGTTTCACCTGCAAACATACCCAAATTATCAGATTTAAAATCATGTGACCCTTCGATCCCACTTGAAGTTTCAGTCTTCAAGTCTTCATCTTCACCCAGAACTTCACCCTGTTCTGCTTCACAAATGGACACTTCCATTTCCAACTCAGCCTCTTTGAATTCTTCCACCAGGCTCTTCACTTGTCTCTGTTTTAGCCTTCTCTGTAATTTATGCCACTTCATTGGCTTTTCCTTCAAGACCCAACCTAGTCTTTGGCTTTCCTCAAGTATCATCATTAATACATTGAGTTATTTTTTCATCTCTGCAATTTCTTTGTCAATTTCCTCTTGACTCATCCTCTTTCCATTTACCTTAGCCTTATATTTCTTCACTTTTCTTTTGTTGTGGTCTTCCTCAGAACCTTTGTTATCTCTGTTATGACTATCAGTAGTCATCTTCTTCCCTATCTTCATGAGTTCCTCACTCACTTACTATGAGCTACATTAAAGCCTCTATAATAGAAAGTCCTCCCTATTGCCACTTACCTCACCATGCTTTCCTTTGTACATGGTCTTTTGGCAAGCACTTAGTTCTCTGTCTCTGGAACCTCTTTGAGCACTTCTCTTTGCTCCTTCTAGGCTTCAACTCATCTACACCTTTCAGGAACACAACTGTCCTCTTGTACTTCAATCACTAATGAAATACTAGGTTCTAACCACCTCTTATTTCACTCAGAAACACTTACCAGCTTTCTTCATCCCTTAGCAATTCTACCCACATCCTTTGTGGAATTTCCTTTGTGAGCTACAACAATACCTCTGCAATAACAAGTCTCCTTCTTGCTACATATGCCTCGTTGGGTCTTGAAAATGTCATTCATTTTCATTACACTTTCACTATTATGTCCATTATATCACCTCCATTTCACTACTATGTCACTACATTCATCCCACTTTCATTATCATTGGGCCACATTTATGTTTTTCCGAACTTTATCAATTCTTAGCCTTTTTAAGTGAATTTGTGGTTAAAAATTAGAAAATTATGTGCATATGCTTATACCTAACAAGTGGGTTGAGATTGTTGACATGTGTAGGTCAAAAGGAGGCTCTTAGAAGACCTTTATGTGGCACCCTAAGGCCAAATTCGAATTTGAGTGGAGAAAATCATGGAATCATGAGGATATCTGTCACATCTCCTAATTGTATTGAAACTCTAAGAAGACGTGTCTTATCAGTTCCTATTTTGATTAGGACTCTAGAGGTAGAGGGAGAG
>APFE030119295.1:5328-20877 GCA_000404065.3 Pinus taeda | reverse complement strand
ATTGCTTTCAAGTTTGATAGATTAGATTTTCCATTCATGCAATTTTAATTCATGCAAGTGTGTTCAACCAGTTGATTGTAGATTAGTTTTTCTTTACATTTCTTGTATTTGCTTATTAGTTTTTGCTCGAGCTTTTTAATGTAGTTTTTGCATCAAGTAGTGACATGAAATTGGCCTCTCTGCTAACTTTGTTTTTTAGCTTTTCAATTTCAGTTATGCTTTGATTTCAGTCTTATTTATTTGTTGTTTCTGCAATTAGATATCATGTCCTTCATGACATTTGACGTTATCTCCAGAGCCATGGCTTAACCCTGAAAAGCTACTTGGCGAGCTATCGGATTATGAGTGAAGTGATTTGATTTTACTTTCATTTTTGCAATTAGATATCAGGTTCTTCATGTTATTGACATTATCTCCAGAGCCATGGCTTAACCCCGAAAAGCTACTTGGCGAGCTATCGCACTATAAGTGAAGTAATTTGATTTACTTTCATTTCTGCAATTAGATATCAGGACCTTCATGACATTTGACATTATCTCTAGAGCCATGGCTTAACCCCGAAAAGCTACTTGGCGAGCTATCATATTATGAGTGAAGTGATTTGATTTTACTTTCATTTTTGCAATTAGATATCAGGTTCTTCATGTTATTGACGTTATCTCCAGAGCCATGGCTTAACCCCGAAAAGCTACTTGACGAGCTATTGAACTATAAGTGAAGTGATTTGATTTTACTTTCATTCTGCAAGTAGGTAATTTAGATATCAATTCTTCATGTTATTTGACGTTATCTCCAGAGCCATGGCTTAACCCCGAAAAGCTACTTGGCGAGCTATCGGATTATAAGTGAAATAAATTAATCTTGCTTTCGTTAGTCTGCAATTTTTGGTTTGGTTGAGTGCAATAGTTTAGATTTTATTTATGTAATTAGATGGGCAGCAGAGACAGTGATTTCATGATCAACACTTCATCTTTTTCTTGATTTAAGTAGTTGCATATTTACACTTTTGTTCAAGTACTGATTTTATCAATAACATGTTTTGAGATCTTTTGAAGTGCTAAGTTTTGGAAGTTACTATAAAGGACATAAACCTTGTCTTGAAATCTACATCCATACTTGACCTTTAAAAGTATTCTTAAGACTTTAGAATGGATTTCCATTTGCATTAAACACTTTAGGAAACCAACAAGAACAAAACCCCAAAAACAACATAAACTATAAAACAATGAAGTAAGAAAAAGGTTAACTAAGCACATATGGTGCACCACACTTCATCAGTTTACGATACCCGGATTGATAATTTATGTAGAGAAATTTAAGACGTTAAATTGACTAGACATGCCTATCTAAGCTTCTCTCCTCTAAGTTCAGTCTTTTAGCATTTCTTTGGTTCTTTCCTCTGGACCCAATTGAGCACTCCTTGCTCTAGGTTGTTGCAATATTCCCACCTTTCTTTGTTGGCTTCCTTCATCACTGCTCTTCAGGTTATGATCTTCTTGTTGAGATGCTTCACTAACTACTATTACCTGCGTATCAATGATATTCAAACCAAAGATCATTTCCAAGATTTCAAAAGCTTGCTTCTCAGCTTCCTTCTGAGAACACTCTTATCCTATCTGTCCAACCTTTAGTTGGATTCTCCAGGTTCACTGCCACTTGTTTATCTAGTCTTTCATTCACTTTGTTCTTGAAAACATATCAGCTTTCCTTGTCTATCTGCTTCTATCAATCTTTATTCTATCTTTAACCTGCAAAACTCAAACCAGAGTTAAATAAAACAATACCTACAAGGCTTCACAAGTAGTCTCCATCCATTCTTCACATTCGAGTGAATCTTCATTTTCCTCAAGAAAACAAACATCACTGTGTTTTCTTTATGCTTTTGCAATGTCTTTTTAAGAGTATCAATTACTCTCATCTTACCTCATGCCTTCTACATATCAGATTCAAATAACCTAATCTCCTCTTTCTTTTGCAATCACACTTGTATTCTACACAATTCTACTTTAATTGAAAAGAGCTTTAACTAGCTTTGATATCACTCTAACGTAGGAATACCCTGCGATACCCACTATATGCATATAAAATTCATAATCGCATCTATCCTATGAATTTCAATGACATGTCTGGTCAACCCTTCATAAATTAAGGTTAGACCCCTTACTCAAATTACATGCGGAACGAGATAACAACTAACTCTAGTCTGACCCTTTGATAATTATTTGCCGCGGAACCTTCTAACTCAACAAAATTGTTGTTCTTCAATCTGCGCCATTGATCAGTTTCATGATCCAACGGTCGACGCTTCATCGCATTCTCGACTCATCGCATGCTGCAGTTTCGCAATCTACCAGCGCTTAATTCTTGTGAAACGCGAGAGTTAACCTCCGCCGTTCGATCAACCCATTGATCTGACGGTCCATAGTCCATCGCAACATCTCAAATCTCGGCTCATCACAATATCGCAAATCTGGGTTTATCGTTGGACAAACTCTTTTGCCGAACGTGATTTGCGATTAAATCTTTGTCGTTGATATGGTTCTTGATCTGACGGTTGTCGAAACATCGCACGAGAAACTTGTGCGATGTTTAGCCACCCTTTCGGAGCCGATAGGACTTTAGATTGCGATTTATAAATGTTCGGGTCCACTCTTAGACTTAACCTCCCACCATTTTAAAACCCGATATCCATTCGATAACGGAGGAACTTAAATCCTACAGTCTAGGGCCCTTCAACTAGCACGCAGGTTACAAATAGCTAAACCCCTGTAGTTACTTGTGACATCAGCGTTTGGAAATAGGATCGATGGTCAAGGTTTATTGCGGCACTTCAACCAAGCTCGAGGACTTCCACTCTCTCCTTCTCCCGCTAGTCTTTTTCCACCATTTATGTATGTTGATCTTACATGATCCAACGATTCCTGTGCATTGTTACCTCACTTCCTTCGTCCTCCTCTTTACTTTGTTCCTCCAACATTCTTTTTTGGTTTCATTTGTCTTCAAGGTTTTGTCCTTCGCTATTCTGCCACACAACTTCCTCTTTAACCCTGCTCACGCCTGTATGCTCCTCCACCTTCACTGTAACACTAAAGGCTTCCTCCTGTACTTTTGATGTGTACAAAGCCGTAACACCTCTCTGTTACTCTTCTCTGTATTTTGCCTCTAATTATGTATACGCAACTTCTGTTACATAGTACTCACTCTAGTTCACACACAGATTATAACTAATTACTCCATACACACACATAAACTCAGAATTGAGCTGTTTGCATTAATAAACAAATATTTACACAGAGAATTCCTTCTCAGCCTGATCTTCTATATCAGCGGCCTTTCTTCTCCTGCCCGTAGGCTTACAATCTGACTGACTAACTCACTAACTACTTGTCTAACTACTGACTGACTATGCCTTTTAGGCTTACTATGCAAAAGGTTATGTTGAACTAATTCTGGTTCAGATCCTTAATCTACTGAACTAACTCCTGAATATCCTCTAAGTCCACTTTTAACTCCTACTTATCCCTAAGAATTCTCTCGATTTCCTCGAATCATGAGACCTATAAGAGTTACAATTGATTTCCAACTCTCTCATCATCATTAATCACTCATGTCGTCCTACATTCAAGAGCATTTACAAATATCCTCACACTTATCTAATTACTTCCTACTTTAACCACTCAAAACATTAATAATTACATACATAGGAATCCAACTTCCTTGAAAACACAAGACCCCCTATGTCGACTAAGATACAATGATAGTTTCGAGTCAATTCTCCTGCATCACTCTCCTTCTTGTTCACTTAAAGCAAGTATATTTACAAAATTCTTGATGGAAAGAGTCCAAAGTTTATATTAAATATTGAAGATTATTGTAAGTGATAAAGATTTGATTTTCACTTGAAATTTTTGAACTAAACTATTTTTCTATTTGGTTACTCAATTGGCTTACAACTCATCTTACTATCCTCAATATGATGGGAAAACTAAAATTATGAATAAATGTTTAAAAGGATATCCACATCGTTTTGCATATGATAAAAAAATGCAATGAGTCAAGCGCTTGTTATTGGAAGAATTATCGTACAACATGTTGACTCATAACTAGTGCATGAGCCACCATTGCAAAAATGTGAAAAACATTGCATCATTCCATGCTTCCTCCTCTCAAAAGCATAATAATAACGCTTTAAAAATAAAAAAAATTAATAAGTCATGGTAGGCGGGTTTCCCTCCCAAATTGGAGCAATAAGGTGATAATATCTGAAATCATTTCATAGTTTTGTATTTTCATACAAGCATGTGATATTACAAGGAGCATTAAATGGATTATGTGTTTGAATGTGTGTGGATTGGAGGTCTTCTTATTCTAACAAGATTCTTTGACACACATAATAATAATATGAAAATGAAACCTATATCTTGACATAATATCACTAAAAAAAATTGTTGTCACATAATTGTTGTAAAAATTATATGTTTCGTGATCAATTTCACTCTTAGGTACTCATGTGGAAAGAATGGAAAGCAAACAGGAAAAAAAGTGCAAGTAACTTATACAGGTTAAGCCATATATGTCTTATGCAATGTTTATATTAAAGATTGCGATGCACAACACATTGTATAGTTTTTAGTCCAATACATACGATGGAAAATGTGATTTGATGTCCAATTTATTAAACATTACTCTAGTAGTCACATAAAAATTGTGGTAGTATGTATGGTTTCCATAGCAGTAAATGTTTGGTGGAGTTTTTCGCAAGGTTTGATATATGTTAAATGTTTGTAACATAATGTGTGTGATATATGGCAATTGATATGGCATACATTTTTTGATGTAAATGAAATGGTGATGAGTTGGAATACTTATGAGACATGACATGCACTGCATCCTAAGGTGTTCTAAGGGGTTCCAATTACGTGAGGGTAGTTGGCAAGGAGACCGCCAACAAATCTTAATTTTGTTTCCAAAATTGAAGCTCTTGTTGCACGTTATAGCTCAGAAGCTTTGTTGAAACCCTAGCTCGGTGTGTTAAAGGGTTGGAAAAACTACCAGTAATTGATACCAAACCTCCACATCACCATTTAATCATTTTGGTGTAGGTATTTATAAGTTTCAACTAGGAAAGAGATGAATTTTTAGCTGCTTACAGTGAGTTTAGTGTTTGTATGATTATGCTTGGTGTATTTGTGAGGGTTTAACCCCACTTTCATCATCTCTTTCTCTTCTATCGCTTCCCCATGTTGTTATTTCTTCTCTGCATGCTACAAAAATGCTTAGGCATGTTAAATTACCTCATTTTCAGTCTATGTAAGTTGAAGAACTCATGCATATTCTTTTTTAAAGCTCTGATATGCTCTTGACGGGATTTTTAATGTGATTCTCCTTTTTGTTTTGGTTTATTCCTAGGCCTATATTATCTCTTCAAAATTTACAATTAATCACTAAAGAAGAAGGGTATTGTATAATCGTGCCACCCTTTGGCATCTAAGGCAAGTAAAAGCCACCTTGAGTTCTAGAAGAAAACCCGGTTCAATTTTTGCATGGCTAAAATAAAATGTGTGGGTTTTCGCTTAGTATTTAGTTCTTGTAAAACTTTTCTAAGTGGTGCACATTTTTTTCTTCTTTCCAAAATTTTATGACACCCCGGCTGCTCTACGTTTTACTTTATACATGTCATGCGTTCATGATTATATATTTTGTTGGGGCATTTCGCTATAGCAAAAAATTACTCTTTTAATTTTATGTAATATGCAAGACGTTGGCAATCTTTTGAAAATTCTATATTCTTTCTCTTGTGGACCAACTATTCCAGGGCATTTTTCCATGCCTTAAGCCAAATAAAGATATATATCTATATCAAGCCTTCATTTCCTCTCTTGGCATTGAAAGCAATTAAGAACACGAGGACGGAAAGTTTTAAATCGCTTGCCCATTTCCGATGGACCTTACGATGCAGTCTAGAATTGAATTTGGAATTGTTCTTCGTCCTCCTATCTACCATGATTAACAATTTTCATCTTCCCATAACCAGTTTGGCATCCCATGACCCGTAGAAATAATTAGATTGTCTCCCCATGTTGCTCAACACGAGTATACATTGTATTTATGTTCCACAAATTACAGCAGTGTATGCTTTTTCAAGTGCTCAGCATTAAAAATTGTGGTATCCGTTTCCATTTACACATGCCCACGTGAATTACCTCATTTCTCATCAAATTTATTTGTTGTGTGAAACAAAGGCATGCATTTATCCATAGAAAATATAACCACTGTTGACTTCCCAGTTGTCATTTATACAGGCCTGCAAAGACATCAGCCCTTATTTATGTGTTGTTAGATCAAGATATAATGAGCTAATTTACATGCATGCATGTATGCCCTATTATGTCTTTCATTATAACTCTTTTGGTTACAAGTTTTATGTTTGGTGTTGGTGTAAAATTTAAACATCAGGGTTCAGCCTTGGGTTGCCAATAAAAAGCATTGTCATAGTCTAGTTTATCGTCAACATTTTCACTCGCTTTGGGAAAAAGGAGTGTCTCACCTAAGGCATGCCAGAACAATGAGAGATAAGGGATCTAGAATGGTGGTGAAGAAGTTTTAACCATAATATTATACATTCACTTTGAACATCTTATTATCCAACTCAACAGATTCACTATGCAAATTAAACATCCATAACTAATGACAAAAGAATGTTCATGCAAAGATAACTAAAATTTAAAGGGGACACTAATCATAAAATATCAAATCAGAGTTCATTCCCACAAAAAATACTTTATTCATTATCCAGAATCATTACACCAGAAACACATGCATACTTGCGAGATATTAATAATATGGACCACATTATATTATAGGGACATGACATAATTTCAAAGAGAAAAGATTCAGACTCTATTTGAGCTATTGCACATCACTTATACCAACAAAAATGCAATCCTTCAACTAACAATAGCCCAAATTGTTCGTCTTTGGCCCTTCTTATAGATCACACTAGCCTTGCTTGATTTGGTACAATCTAATCAACATGCAGGTTCTTTGATCCCAATCTCGATCAAATCCACTTTGACGAGTTATGGTGCTTTTGTCCTTGTCAACTTCGATTCTTTCAAATTATGGCATGCGCTTCCTTCTTTCATGGCTTCGTAAATTCCAATATAAATGACTCTTAGCTTCTTTCAATGCTTCCCAATTTCTAGTGGCCACTTCCGGCAAGTCTAGACAATCCTTCTTTGTAACTTCTAATCATATTTTTCAAAATTTCCTTCAAAAAAACAAAGGACCCAACATGGCCCAACCACAAACTATTGACTCTCCCTCGAGTCAATTTATTGTTGGCGCACTGACTCTGTTTGTGGTTGTATTTCTTCTCCTATTGCTTCATCTTTCCATGTTGTTGATTCTCCTTCAAATGAAGGACCCAAATCTGGCACATCGCATAGCACATCATCCTTGAAACTAGTATATGCATTAATAGCAGCCTTCCAAGTGTCCTAAATGGCTATGACCTTCCCAACGACTTTCTCAGTAGCCTCGGCAGTAGGCTCAATAGGCTGAGATTGAAGAACTTCCTTCAATTGGCCATCAGTTGTAGCATTTAAGGTAAACAGAGTGACAAAGTGGTTATGTGCAACAAGCCAAAGGTCCCTTAATACGTGCTTTTTAGCCTGTGATGTTACTTTATCTGGTGGATATGGGCATCCAAGACATCAGCTTGTGCAAGGATATTTTTCTGCTGATCTAAATGAGGAGTTTACATAGCTTGATCAAATATCATCTTCACAGTTTCTTGGAGAAAGTACACGGGTTGATTCTTCTTTATGATCACACCACTCCAGTCTGAAACTTGACTAAAAATTGCCTGGGAATCATCCATTATTTGCTTGAGAGAATCTCTTATTGATGATGCTGCAAAAATTTCATGACTAATTAGTTTATGATACTACATGGAAGGGTCTATAAGTGTTCGGAGGATTTTGATAATAATATTCTGCAATTCATGATTCACTACAACAAGTTGTAGGTGTGTACACTCAACATATTCACAACATTCAGTAGGGGAACATACAAAGAGGTCATATGGTGGCTCAGGAACAAATTCAGTAATGTTGGGCCACATCTTCTAAAACTTAGAATGAAAATCTGAAATATGCTTCTCCAATTTCAATCTATCTTCACGCAGCTGGTCTTTCTCAATTGTGACCAAAGCAAGTTATTGCTACTACTACTCACATGTGGCAGAAATTTCAATGTATCTGGAATTAGCAATAGTGAGGAAGTTTTATAACTAAGTAGTGGAAGCCCATATGAATTGAAATAGATGTGAAGTAGACCAGTTCTAAAGATAATTAGTGCAAAGACTGTCTGATGGTGGGAATCAAGCTTGTAGGGGTTGTCTACAAGAAACCAACTATTCTAAATGGCACTAAGGTGAGTATTCTTGGTCCTGAATTTGTTCCTTCTGAATTTTCATGTGGATTTTAGCAAGAGTTGGCCCAAGTAGTAGTGGAACGATATCCTGTCGTTGTGAAACCAATGAAAGAACTTCGTGACATTTATATGGGTCATTACCAAAGTGTAACTACCCATCCCACATTTATCTGCTTTTACAAACTCTCTAGGGTAAATGTGAGTGGAGTGCTACTATGACATGACCCGACTTCCAAGTTCTAGTTATGGAAGTGAGGTCTACAAACTGACAACTTACAATCAATCCTCAAGGACTTCAGACCACTCAGGAGCCTGCAAACCACCCCAGGTGATCAATCCTTGAGATGGAGCCTTTTTTCACATAGTTTACTCCCCAACTGCACCCATACAACTACATGCATGTGATCAGGAGGCTATAACCCCAACCATAGGCCTGCTTCCATGTGGTTATGACCCAATTTCCCTAGTTCAGTGCATGTGATTGCAAGATGTGTACCATTTTTTCAAAAAATCCTTTGGACCACTGCCTAGATCTACCTGTAAATTTCCAGAATCATGATTAAGGTAATAACAATTCCAAACATTCAAACTTGAAGCAATAACTTGACTGACACTACTTAATACACATTAGAATTTTTTTCAAATATATGGTAAACATATAATTTAAAGTTAATGAATCCATATCAGATTTTCAATCTCTCAACTTCATATTAGAATCACCAACAAGGTCTAATACCATCTCAAGTAGCTACAACAACACTTGTTATCCCATGCATTCATCAACCATTCAAATACTTATCAAATCATGAACAAGAGCCATAGCTAGAGCACATCATAGAAACATGTTTATAACTAGCATATAACCATAATATTAACCCTGAAAAATCAACCATAAAATCCAAATAATAACAAGTACAAGCACTCATAGATCACAATAAGAAAATATATCTTATTAACTTATGAAAAATTCAACCCAAGTTAGGGACTTCCACGTACCACCTGACCATATATTGGGTTGAAACAAATCTTTCTTTCAACCAATCATTCTCGTGCCATATTCCAATCATGAATATGGGATATCATGGGATAAACCAATACATAATAAACCAGGGACTCCATAGGTTAAACCACCTCCACCTTCAGCTTCCATGATCTCACCTAAACTAATTATGAGATCACAAAACCAAACCAAGTTTGGATGTCTCAAAATTTCTTCACAATACCTTGAGGAATTTTCCTGTCTCCACCCACTTGTCAAGGGATTTCTGGAGAAAACCATCTCCACCACCAACTCTTGGGAGTTTTCCTGAGACCACCTCACTCGATTCTAAAACCTTCCAACAATCCAAAGCTCCACCAAGAATGAACCCCATCACACCATGGTGATTCAGGAAATGGCATGGCAAGACTGAAACCACTGTCAAACCAAGAAAAACCCATGTCAATGACAAAAAATTAACCAAATAAACAAATGCATGTACCATGCATTCACATCCCAACAGGGAAATTACACATGCAACCTGCTGCCTACAAGATCTTCCTACTGAAGTTGT
This sequence comes from Pinus taeda, assembly GCA_000404065.3. Lineage (NCBI taxonomy): Eukaryota > Viridiplantae > Streptophyta > Pinopsida > Pinales > Pinaceae > Pinus > Pinus taeda. The sequence goes on along the minus strand of APFE030119295.1, from coordinate 10,888 downwards.
TGATCCAACTTTTTCCCTTTCTTTCCTTTTCTTGTCCTTTTCCTTCCTTCACCGGTTTGTTTCCTTTCTCCAATTCCAAATGAATACTAAAGTGCTCCAAGAATTCTCTAAGTGTGCAAGAGTGAATGAGAACCAAAACTAAACTGACCAAAGTTATGAATTGTTTCTCTGATGTCTTTTTAACATTGATGTCTCCCTTTTTTCTTCATTTTTCTTTAATTCCCATTACATGCAAATTTGTATCTCTTCACCTTCCTTTTCTTATTTTCCTTTATTTCTTATAATTAAACGCCATTCATTTCCTCTTTTCATTTGTGAATTCCTTTGCCAATTTCCTTATCCATTATTAAATGAAAAGTGATGCCCACCATAATGTTTTTCCCACCATTCAACCTAGAATATATGTCCCATGACCTTGGTCTTATTTTTCATTTATTATCCTTTATTGCATGGAATTAACTTAGCGTTTGGCAAACCCCCCCCCCCCCCTTAGGGGAACACTATCCTCGGTGTTATATGAAACTAATGACCAGACCCGCTAAAAAAAACATACTGCCTATGGAGCTTTATAACATAGCTCAATGCAATATCTACAAATAAATCTTGTTGAAAAGAAAATAAAAATATCACTTATTGGAGCTTTATAACATAGCTCATGGTGGTATTTACACACACACACACACACATATATCAAAAACTTATTTGCTTGAACGAAAAAATAATGAAGGATACAAAGCCTACCTATGATCAACCATCTTCCCATGTAGCTTCATCGGGCCCAAACTGCTTCCATTGCACTTTAACTTGCTTTATTGCTCAGTTTTGAAGCATGAGTTGTTTCCACTACAAAATGTACTACGGCTGTGGCTAGAAATATCCATGTGGTTCCACCTGCAATACAAATCAATCAATCACATGATCAACATCCTGCACATATCTCTTAAGCAATGAAACATGGAAAACATCATGGACTTTCATTGTTGGTGGCAATGCAAGTCGGTAGGCCACTAGTCCAAACCTCTCAAGCATCTCAAAACGCCCACAATACTGAGGTGCCAATTTGGCACATGACCCAATCCTCAAGGAGCTCTTCTTGGGCTTGATGTGCAAGTACACAATGTGCTCTCCAACCTGAAACACCTTGAATTCTCTATTTGATCCACACAATTCTTCTTCCTATCTTGTGTTGTCTTGAAATTCCTTTTAATAACCTGCATCTCCTACTCCTTCTCAGCCAACATATCTGGTTCAATCTACACCTTGTTAATTGGATCACTCCAGTTGATAGGAGTATTGAAAATCTTCCCATAAAGAGCCTCAAATGGACTAATATTCTAGGATTCTTAATACCCATTATTATAAGAAAACTATACTAATGGAAAATACTCATCCCATCTCCTCTATTGATACATGAAATACATCCTCAACATGACCTCAAGAATCTTGTTAACCTTTTTTGTATGTCCATTTGTATGTGGATGATAAGTTGTACTGAAGGATAACTCTATCCCCAAGCCTGCAAACAACTCCTTCCAAAACCTGGAAGTGAACTTGGCATCTCTATCTAATATGATATTTTTGGGAACACCATGCAATCTCACTATATCTCTAATGAGTATCTGAGCTACCTCACTAGATGAATTACTAGACTTCATTGCAAATAACTGAGCTACCTTACTCAACATGTCAACCACAACCATGATGGAATCCCGATGCTTTGATGTCCTTGGAAAACCTGTAATAAAGTCCATGGAAATGACCTCCCATTTCCATTTTGGAATCAGATTCGGCTGTAATAGACTAGTTGGGTGCTTGCACTTAGCTTTCACCTGCTGACAATGAAAACATCTAGTAACAAACTAAGCCACCTCTTTCTTCAAGTTTTACCAATGGTAGAACTTGTTAACTATTGTCAAAGTCTTATGACATCCTAGTTGACATGAATAAGGCTTGACATGGAACTCCCTCAAGTTAATATTATTGAGCTCACTATCATCTAGAACATAAATCTTGATCCTGAATTTAACCAAGCCATATGTCGTGAGATGATACTCCTCATCCCTATCACCTTCACCCTTTTGTTGTAACCTCTTCTTCAGCTGTTGGTACCTATCATCAATCTTCCCTGCCTATAAGATCTGCTCCTATAAATATATCCCATAAGAAATCACATTTCGAATGTGATTTACCTGCACTCTCCTACTGAGAGAATCTACAACCTTGTTCTCCTTTCCCTTGATGTACCTGATCTCGAGTTAAAACTCACTGAGGCTATCCAACCTTCTAGTTTTCCTGGCATTTAGATTGGGTTGGTCAAATAAGTACCTGATTCCACTATGACCACTCATCAAAATAAATTGCCTGCCAAGAAGATAATGTCTCCATGTCTTCAATGCATGAATGGCATTTACCAACTCAAGATCATGAGTCACATAGTTTTGGTAGTGCTCATTCAATTTCCTTGACTCATAGCATGCCACTTGTCCTTCCTGCATCAGGACTCCACCAAGTCCTCCCTTGCAAGCATCTATACATACCACGAACTCTTTATTGGGATCTATAATCTTCAAGACTAGAGCATTTTTAAGAAAATGCTTCAACTGCTAAAAACTAGTTGCACACTCCTCATTCCATTCAAACATCTTTCCTTTTTTTGTGAAAATATGTAATAGGATAGACAACCCATGAGAAGTTGCTAATAAACCTCTTGTAATAACCTACTACTCCCATAAATGATTTGTCCTTATCTCCATTCCTAAGAGCTGGTCACTCCATGATAACTTTAATATTTTCTGGGTCTACTTCTATCCCTTCCTTCCAAACAAAATGCCCTAAGTAATGAACCTGAGGCTAAAAGAAACTACACTTTCTAAGATTGGCATACAATTGATGCTCTCTCAAAAATCTCAAAATTGTTGCCAAGTGCTCTACATGCTCCTCATTCTTAGAATATATCAATATATCATCAATAAACACTATCCCAAACTTTTCCAGATAAGAATGCAGCACATTGTTCATCAAGAACATAAAGGTGGCTAGAGCATTAGTAAGACCAAAAGGAACCACCACAAACTCATAATGCCCATACCTACTACGGAATGTGGTCTTGTAGATATATTCTTCTTTGATGTGCACCTAATGATATCTTGATCTCAAATAAACCTTTGAGAACATTATTGCTCCCTCAACTGATCATACAAATCATCAATCTACAGCAATGGATACCTATTCTTGATCGTCATCTTGTTCAACTACCTATAATCAATGCACAACCTGATAGTACCATCCTTCTTCTTCATAAACAACATTGGTGCACCTTAAGATGACACACTTGGCCTTATGTATCCTTTATCAAGCATTTCCTTTAGCTACAAATTCAATTCCAACAACTCTAGGGTACTCATTATGTAAGGTGCCTTTTATGTTGGTGCTACTCCTAGCACCAACTCAATAGAGAAATCCACTTCTTTATGAGGTGGTAACTCTAAAATATTTCCAAGAAACACATCCTAAAATTGCTGCAAAACATGATACCTCTTCAAGACTTCATCATGTTAAACATCCTTCCCTTTGTCACTGGAAATATGCACTACAAACAATACACACCCTTTCCTGCAACTACGCTTAGCCTACATAGTTGTAACCATTCTTACTAATGTGGTCTTCTTCTTTCCCTGCAAGATTCTCTTTTATCCATCATTATCCAAGCACTCAATAGACTTCTCATAGAAATTTACCTTGGTCTTCTGAGTAAAAAACCAATCCATGCCCAAAATCATACTATATGGTCCCAAAGGAAGCACATTTAGATGTGTTGATGTAAGCATACCATTCAATTCAAATACATAAGCTCTCACCCAACGATGAACTCTTTTCTTGGTCCCTGTAGCCAACTGCACCGACCAAGGCTCTATATGCACTTCTTTACTCAAACAAAATTGATCCTCCAGTTCAGGACTAATATAACTATAATTAGATCCAAGATCAAACAAAATGGAAACAACATTATTGCAGGAGCTTACCTTCCATCTCAATAACAAATGCATGATGATATGCATGCTTGTTATCAAGTGTTGCATAGATCTAAGGAATCATATTATCAACATCCCCAGTGGTGTGCGCTTCATGAGCATTATAGATCTGAGGAATCCTCTGATCAACATCCCCAACTGTGAGCGCCTCATGAGCATTATAGATCTAAGGTCGGCCACCCTAGTATAATGGATAATCCTTCTTATGATGATCCTTGCCACAAATCTAACACTGCAACGGTTCTTTGTCACTACGTTTATTTTGACGCTCTCAAGGCTAAAGTCCATGTCCCTTCTCAGCTGCACTAAAATTCTTGTAAGGAGCCACATTTTATTTCTCACTTGAATCTTGAGGTCTTCCCTTTTTTTAGGCCATTTTCCTTTAGCATTCTCATTCCCTTTCCAATCACATTTAGACTCAAAATTTCTCTTTGACTACTCATAAAAATGCTTCAAATTCCCAATGACTTCCTCCAATGATCGAGGCTCATCATACTCAATCCGAACCTTGAATGCTAATGGCATTCCATTGATGAACCTTCAGATCTTTGTATTCTCATCCTTTAGATAAGGCACATACCTCAATAATTCTAGAAACTTAGTCATGTACGGTCCATCTGTCATGGAACCCGTCTTCAACTCATAGAAATCCTTGGCCTTTCCATCATAATATCTCTCAGACAACTACTTCTTTTTGAAGATTCTTTTAAACTCATGCCAACTCAACTCCTCTGTCTTGATGCCTCTGACACGCTTCACATATTCCCACCAAATATTTGCTTTTCCCTTGAGACTGAAGTAGTTATCCTAGATTTCATATTCTCTATATAATCATGCAATTCAAAGAACTTCTTCATCCCAATAAATTGTTCTTCTACATCTTCTGGTTTCTTCATCTATCCATTAAATGTAGGAGGCTTGTCTTTCTTGAACTCACATTGCAAAAACTATTTCTCACTCCTCCTATAAGAATGATGGAAATGATGACAATGATGTTTCTTTAAACTAAAACTAGAATAGAACCCATAAACACTACCTATCCTATCAAGTGTATCCAACCATCTTCCACCTCTGATTATGTCATCCCTATCCAACTTGTATCATGATTGATACCTATTACTATATACCCATTAGTCATATTCTCTTGTCCATAACTAATCCTTGGTTTTTCCTATCTCTGCAAATCTGATAAGCTCTGAAGGATCACTACATTAACCTTGAATTTCTTTTCTTGAGCTCTTGAAATCCTTTCCTGCATCTCAAGAATTCTATTTTTATTTTCTTGTAACTTCTGCTTTTTTCCTTCAAACTTCTCACTGTATCTACTATATTAGGAGAATACTCATCTCTTTATTGACTAATATGTAAGGTGAGTCATGTGAACTGTAATCCACTATTCTACTCGTCATCTCTTATCTTCTTCTTCCTGCAAATATGTCATGTTAGATAAACCAAATAGAAACATGATTAAACATACCTTAATAAGTTTAGGGGATGTTATCTTGTCTGCACAAATAAATATAGATTAG
>APFE030119286.1:0-12455 GCA_000404065.3 Pinus taeda | reverse complement strand
GCATCTCTATGATGACTTACCACTTTGAATAACACAAACAATTCAACCACCCGAGCTCTAAGTAAGTTTGTTTTGTATTTGGTTAGAATTCTCTATGGGATTTTTTTCTTTTCTAGCCACATCATCTAACTTTACTAATTTTTCATTGATCACTTGAATTTTGTTGAATTTATCCTACAAAATAGGGTTAGTTATTGCATTAGTTGAATTCATTTATTGAATATTCTCTCATATTTCCTTAATTCATTGATTGCACTACTGCAAAAAACCCACCAATATCCCACTTTAATGCATATTAGTTGGCCTTCACTAGCAGATTTTTGTAGTTAATCCCAAATGTTATGTTTCTTATTAACCAAGAGACTAGCCTTCTCCATATGTTTCTACAACTATTAATTTGTTTAAGAGTGCTCATTTCCCAACCTAGTTTCCAAGAAAATGTTTTATTATCACAGATACCTCCATGATTCACAAACAATATTCAAGCATTCTACAAGTAGATAGTTTGGGGCAAAGTAAAAAATGTGAAAATCCAACTCTTTCAACCCATCCAACATGTTCTATAAGTGGAATTGGACAATCTCAAACTTGTTTTCAACCTTCTTCCATGTTCAAAGTTCGACATCTCTATCTAAAATGACCTTGGAAAGCTATACCTACAACTGTGTTGGATTTCAAAAATTCAATTTTCAATGTTGACTACTTTATAAATGACCTACTCCATGGCCAACTAATCCATCTACAATAGATTTATAAGATACTAATCCTACAAGATAATAAGGTGTTATGATTTCCTAGCTCTAGAGTATTGGAAATAATACTGAGAGGGGGGCGAATCAGTATTATCAAATCAATAATTTTTCATTTCATACTCATATTTATATACGCTACTTCAATGAACGTAACTCGCATGTACATGCAACTGTCTTTAAATTAACCAGCGTATATTCAACAAACTTATGATTCAGTGAATTCATCACATGTTGATCTTTAATCAGTGCATCAGTACTTCATTAACCATATAAATAGTAACCATGTGCAGTAATAACAGAATAAACCATCACACATAAGCAACACACATGAACACCAAGATTTAAGGTGGAAACCGAATGTGGGACAAAAACCACCTGCTGTTGTCTTCTTTTAATATAAGAAAAACATGTTTACAATCTCGTACTGGTGCTGACTCATACCAGTACACAGGCACCCACCTGCAGAAGGCTACAACCTTCTCTCCTTCTCCAGCTTCTACTGGAAGGGAGCTACAACCCCCTAGCTCTTGTACTGACCAATACATTTACCAGTACGTAGGCGTCAACCTACAGAAGGCTATGACCTTCTCTCTTTCTCCACTGACCACGTTTCATAAATTTTCAGACTGGATACTCCTGGAACAGAACACCACAATCTGAAGGCCTCGTTTCATCCAATTTTCATATTGGACCCATCAACAACATTGAAACTCATAATCAATCACCACTGTAATACAACCCATCACTGAAAACCCATCATCACTGAAGAAAATCACAATCAATCAATTTGAACATTTAGAATACTATCACCAGAACACAGAGCAAAACCCATAACTTTGCAACAACTAGAACCAACTGCAACTTCAAACATCATATTTCATAATGTATATGCTACTTTGATGTGTCAAACTAGCGTGTATACGTGCTTTTAGCAAAGTGAACCAGCATATAGATATGCAAATACTAACTTAAAACTTCACAACTATTCCAGACTTTAGTCATACCTAGATCATAACATTTACAGAATAAAACATGCGTTAGTATTCAGATCTAGTCCAATCAACATCAGATCATGAAATGATAATTCATTTCAGTTCTTATGATCCTGATCTAACATTGTATCCAAGGTGCACAAGATATTTCAGATCATCTCATAAACATAGCCCCTGCAACATAACATATAATTCAGATAGAAGTATTCCTCATAAACCCATTCACTTGCACACATTGTGGCCTAATGATCTTCTCCTCCTTATATAGTTTTAGGCCTTTCTCAATACCTCAGACCAAAACCACTTAGGACCAATACCTCAGACCAAATACCTCAGACCAATGCCTTCGACCAAATACCTCGGGTCAATACCTTGGACCAAAACCTTGATTTTCCATCCCATATGGGTTTTTCCTTCTGTGAAAGTGTGTGCATACATATACGCTTCTTTTGTTCTATTAACCCGCGTGTATATGCCACTTGGACAAATGAACCAGCGTATACTTCTTAAACCATTTCTGGAGTCTAATCTGTAATCCTTTGTTGTTAACATGTTGCACTATGAATTGTAATCTGTGTGAGTTTCCATCAAGGATAACACCTGTATCATAATGCCAACAATCTCCCCTTTTGGACTTGATGGCAACCACAACACCAAGATGCTCTCCCCCTTTGACATCAAGGGCAAAGGGCGGACCAAAATATTCTCCCCTTTTGATATACATTATGTTGTCCATGCTCCCCCTAAGTACATGCAGATTCTGCAAAGATATTTTTCAAAAGAATAACATTACTCTATAACTCAACTAAGTGAGTATGACTTCCCTAAGACCAATGACTCATACATACATAAATCACCCAAGCAAGTGGGGATACACTAAATTTGACTCATCCAACCAACCAAGTGGGGATATACCAAATGTTTATACATGACTGAAATAGAAATTATTAAATCATCCTTCCCATGCATAGTGGGGTTATAAATTAGGTCTTTTCATGACATTTACATCAAATGATATACATGAAATTTATAACAAGGACCAACAATCTAAAAAATACCATGATATTCATCAGAAACTATCATACACCATATATGATCTGCACCATCAACAACTGTCAGCAACATCAAGATCAACTTGTATATGTCCATCATCAAAAGAGTCACCTGAATCAAACGACTATGTGGATCAAGAATTATAATTATCGTCATGTACCAAGGTCTTATAATATAGTTCCAACAATGCATTATTAGAAACATATGCTCAGCCTGAACTTGAGCCAACTGTTTACTATAAGATCTGATCATTGCATTTGTTAGTAAGAATCATCAAGGCATCATCATCAACCAGTTATTCATCAACTTATTAATAACTTATTAGGGAAAAAAACACTTCCACATATCATCAACAAATTGTAACCATCATCAATCATAACATAATAGATAATTGATAATTGACTGAACCATATCAGGCCGCTTTTCCTGAGTCTCTCCCACTGCTTTTTCTTCAAAACACCATGTACGCTACTGTGCAGCTTCTAACTCACATATATACGCGGCTTCTCTTCATAATAAATGCGTATGAGAATTGGAATACTGAAGTTTTACACTTTCATCTCCCCCTGGATCTATTATGTCTTTAAACTGAGCTGTGCCACATCTTTCTGACAGCAATTCCTTCTTCTTCAATACCTTGGATTGTGATGATGTTTGGTCCTTTTGGTATGGTGGCCAAAATTTTCTCCTGCATTCCTTTGCTTTATGTCCAAACTTGTTACATGTATAGCATCTTACATGTTTCATATTCCTTCTATCGCAATCAATAGCTTTGTGACCAAACATATTGCAAGCAAAACAATATCCCTTAAAGTACCTGGAAACTGATTATCTTTCTATGTGACGGTCTTGAACCATTCTATTTCTGCATCTAGCTACAACATGTCCAAAATTATGACATTTAAAACATTCAACATTATTTTTCAGATAAAAGAAACAATTATACTTTTCATAGTTAGGTGGAAATGTTTTTCTTTGAAGTCTTTCTTTCATTGGTTGTTGATGGGGTTGACCTTTTATCTCCTTGTTGAGCATTTCAGATTTTGCATTGGAGTTCCGTGCCTCATCTTGTGAGTTAGATTCACCTTAATGAAAACCAAGACCCATCTTTATAATAGGTGAATGTTGAACTTTGATGATTTCATCTAACGTTTCCGGTCCTTTAGCAAATCTAAGATTCAAATTCTTTGTCTTTTTCAAAAGTCTTTTCTTAGACTTACTACTTTCACATTCTAACCTTTCCATTGGTTTGTCCTTTTCCATGAGTTGATGTGTCACTATGTTTATGATTGTAATCCTTTTCCCTTCCAAAATTGATTTTGATTTGACTGATTTCTTAAGGAAAATCTTCCCTTTTCTAAAAGGCCATCATTTTCATGTGGCCAATGAGTAGTTTAATTTCTTGATCATATCATCACTATTGAACATGCATCACTATCATCCATTGGAGTATAATAACTCCTTATTAGCTTCAGCAGACACTTTCCTTTGGCAATGAGGGCATTTGAACATAATGACCAACTCTTCCACAAGAAGCATTTGTTTTTGTTTTTTTTTTTTCCCTAAATTTCTGAGGTGCTTCAAACTTAATGTTGGGTGGATCATTCAACGTGGAGTGGTGTCATCTGTTCCGGTTTTCTCACCGATATTTTGGGGTGGGGGAATATCATAATTTCTTATTATTTAATATGGAATTTTGAATTTATAAATAAATTCATCATTTTGTAAAATTGAAATTATGCATATTTCACAATTTTATTAGTGGATTTAATTGAAATTTGTTAAAAAAATGATCAAGAAAACTAAAAGATGCTATTATTAGGATTAATTCCATGCTTTTTGAGATAGTTTAATTCTTCCCTTTTGAGATAGTTTAATTCTTCCAATGAGGCTTCCATGGTTAACCTCTCAAAACCCACTCAAACCAATTAATCTATGCCATTAAGAACATTTAATTTTAATTTTAAACATTTTAATATCTGTTTGAAAGAATGCTCATTAAATTAGATGAAATTAAATTTATATGACAGGGTGAAATGAGACTCTTTAACATAGGTTAGGATTTACATCTTTTTAACTAAGGGTGTTTTTAATTAATTTTATTTTTAAATAATATTAAATTTAAAAAGATGGTATGGTGTAAGTTTTTATATAAAATTTAACAATAATAAATTGATTTTTAAAAAATAATATACTTGTTAAGAGCTTAATATGCAAGGCTTAAAGTCATTAAAATATATACAACTGGATTCAAGTGGGCATAACGATATTCCTCCCAACCACCCAAGATTAACCCAATCCACAACGTAATTCATTCTTAATAACATCCAAAATGAAATCCACTCAAATGTGTGGCATGGTCAAACTTCAATTAGGCTTGTGAAAGAATTTAAGAAATCAACAAGGATGTTAATAGCACTTGGAGCAAGGTAGAAGAGAAAGCATGAAATACATATGGACCAAAAATCTTGGAATAAGTACGAAGGTTAAAGCATGGAATAGGTGTAGAGAGACAAGTGTTGCTTGAGTGTGGAGGTAAGATTGAGGCACATCATGACCTAATTAACCTAGTTTTCTAGATAAAGAAATTCCATTATATCAATAGTACCAACAAACTTAGGCAAACAATTTGTTATCTTTCACTTCTTGTGTGTGTATCTTAGACTTCATTTAGCATAGCTGAAAATATCCATTTAGTATAGTTGAAAATATATGAAGATTCCATTTAGCATGTTGTCCAATCTTTCTCTTTCTTATACAACAATCCAAAAAATAGATAAAAGCTCCAATAATCCGTCACTAAACTTGTTGTGTCTCTCTCAATGTGAATATTTTTGCTTGAGTGCCTTCTAATTTGATTTCTCCAATCACCAAACAAAACTAATGCTAAAACAATGAAAGATTGAACTTTCACCTATTCTAGATGTACAAGATGCATCTCTATGATGACTTATCACTTTGAATAACACAAACAATTCAACCACCCGAGCTCTAAGTAAGTTTGTTTTGTATTTGGTTAGAATTCTCTATGGGATTTTTTTTTCTTTTCTAGCCACATCATCTAACTTTACTAATTTTTCATTGATCGCTTGAATTTTGTTGAAATTTTTCCTACAAAATAGGGTTAGTTATTGCATTAGTTGAATTCATTTATTGAATATTCTTCCATATTTCCTTAATTCATTGATTGCACTACTGCAAAAAACCCACCAATATCCCACTTTAATGCATATTAGTTGCCTTCACTAGCAGATTTTTGTAGGTAATCCCAAATGTTATGTTTCTTATTAACCAAGAGACTAACCTTCTCCATATGTTGCTACAACTATTAATTTGTTTAAGAGTGCTCATTTCCCAACCTAGTTTCCAAGAAAATGTTTTATTATCACAGATACCTCCATGATTCACAAACAATATTCAAGCATTCTACAAGTAGATAGTTTGGGGCAAAGTAAAAAATGTGAAAATCCAACTCTTTCAACCCATCCAACATGTTCTATAAGTGGAATTGGACAATCTCAAACTTGTTTTCAACCTTCTTCCATGTTCAAAGTTCGACATCTCTATCTAAAATGACCTTGGAAAGCTATACCTACAACTGTGTTGGATTTCAAAAATTCAATTTTCAATGTTGACTACTTTATAAATGACCTACTCCATGGCCAACTAATCCATCTACAATAGATTTATAAGATACTAATCCTACAAGATAATAAGGTGTTATGATTTCCTAGCTCTAGAGTATTGGAAATAATACTGAGAGGGGGGCGAATCAGTATTATCAAATCAATAATTTTTCATTTCATACTCATATTTATATACGCTACTTCAATGAACGTAACTCGCATGTACATGCAACTGTCTTTAAATTAACCAGCGTATATTCAACAAACTTATGATTCAGTGAATTCATCACATGTTGATCTTTAATCAGTGCATCAGTACTTCATTAACCATATAAATAGTAACCATGTGCAGTAATAACAGAATAAACCATCACACATAAGCAACACACATGAACACCAAGATTTAAGGTGGAAACCGAATGTGGGACAAAAACCACCTGCTGTTGTCTTCTTTTAATATAAGAAAAACATGTTTACAATCTCGTACTGGTGCTGACTCATACCAGTACACAGGCACCCACCTGCAGAAGGCTACAACCTTCTCTCCTTCTCCAGCTTCTACTGGAAGGGAGCTACAACCCCCTAGCTCTTGTACTGACCAATACATTTACCAGTACGTAGGCGTCAACCTACAGAAGGCTATGACCTTCTCTCTTTCTCCACTGACCACGTTTCATAAATTTTCAGACTGGATACTCCTGGAACAGAACACCACAATCTGAAGGCCTCGTTTCATCCAATTTTCATATTGGACCCATCAACAACATTGAAACTCATAATCAATCACCACTGTAATACAACCCATCACTGAAAACCCATCATCACTGAAGAAAATCACAATCAATCAATTTGAACATTTAGAATACTATCACCAGAACACAGAGCAAAACCCATAACTTTGCAACAACTAGAACCAACTGCAACTTCAAACATCATATTTCATAATGTATATGCTACTTTGATGTGTCAAACTAGCGTGTATACGTGCTTTTAGCAAAGTGAACCAGCATATAGATATGCAAATACTAACTTAAAACTTCACAACTATTCCAGACTTTAGTCATACCTAGATCATAACATTTACAGAATAAAACATGCGTTAGTATTCAGATCTAGTCCAATCAACATCAGATCATGAAATGATAATTCATTTCAGTTCTTATGATCCTGATCTAACATTGTATCCAAGGTGCACAAGATATTTCAGATCATCTCATAAACATAGCCCCTGCAACATAACATATAATTCAGATAGAAGTATTCCTCATAAACCCATTCACTTGCACACATTGTGGCCTAATGATCTTCTCCTCCTTATATAGTTTTAGGCCTTTCTCAATACCTCAGACCAAAACCACTTAGGACCAATACCTCAGACCAAATACCTCAGACCAATGCCTTCGACCAAATACCTCGGGTCAATACCTTGGACCAAAACCTTGATTTTCCATCCCATATGGGTTTTTCCTTCTGTGAAAGTGTGTGCATACATATACGCTTCTTTTGTTCTATTAACCCGCGTGTATATGCCACTTGGACAAATGAACCAGCGTATACTTCTTAAACCATTTCTGGAGTCTAATCTGTAATCCTTTGTTGTTAACATGTTGCACTATGAATTGTAATCTGTGTGAGTTTCCATCAAGGATAACACCTGTATCATAATGCCAACAATCTCCCCTTTTGGACTTGATGGCAACCACAACACCAAGATGCTCTCCCCCTTTGACATCAAGGGCAAAGGGCGGACCAAAATATTCTCCCCTTTTGATATACATTATGTTGTCCATGCTCCCCCTAAGTACATGCAGATTCTGCAAAGATATTTTTCAAAAGAATAACATTACTCTATAACTCAACTAAGTGAGTATGACTTCCCTAAGACCAATGACTCATACATACATAAATCACCCAAGCAAGTGGGGATACACTAAATTTGACTCATCCAACCAACCAAGTGGGGATATACCAAATGTTTATACATGACTGAAATAGAAATTATTAAATCATCCTTCCCATGCATAGTGGGGTTATAAATTAGGTCTTTTCATGACATTTACATCAAATGATATACATGAAATTTATAACAAGGACCAACAATCTAAAAAATACCATGATATTCATCAGAAACTATCATACACCATATATGATCTGCACCATCAACAACTGTCAGCAACATCAAGATCAACTTGTATATGTCCATCATCAAAAGAGTCACCTGAATCAAACGACTATGTGGATCAAGAATTATAATTATCGTCATGTACCAAGGTCTTATAATATAGTTCCAACAATGCATTATTAGAAACATATGCTCAGCCTGAACTTGAGCCAACTGTTTACTATAAGATCTGATCATTGCATTTGTTAGTAAGAATCATCAAGGCATCATCATCAACCAGTTATTCATCAACTTATTAATAACTTATTAGGGAAAAAAACACTTCCACATATCATCAACAAATTGTAACCATCATCAATCATAACATAATAGATAATTGATAATTGACTGAACCATATCAGGCCGCTTTTCCTGAGTCTCTCCCACTGCTTTTTCTTCAAAACACCATGTACGCTACTGTGCAGCTTCTAACTCACATATATACGCGGCTTCTCTTCATAATAAATGCGTATGAGAATTGGAATACTGAAGTTTTACACTTTCATCTCCCCCTGGATCTATTATGTCTTTAAACTGAGCTGTGCCACATCTTTCTGACAGCAATTCCTTCTTCTTCAATACCTTGGATTGTGATGATGTTTGGTCCTTTTGGTATGGTGGCCAAAATTTTCTCCTGCATTCCTTTGCTTTATGTCCAAACTTGTTACATGTATAGCATCTTACATGTTTCATATTCCTTCTATCGCAATCAATAGCTTTGTGACCAAACATATTGCAAGCAAAACAATATCCCTTAAAGTACCTGGAAACTGATTATCTTTCTATGTGACGGTCTTGAACCATTCTATTTCTGCATCTAGCTACAACATGTCCAAAATTATGACATTTAAAACATTCAACATTATTTTTCAGATAAAAGAAACAATTATACTTTTCATAGTTAGGTGGAAATGTTTTTCTTTGAAGTCTTTCTTTCATTGGTTGTTGATGGGGTTGACCTTTTATCTCCTTGTTGAGCATTTCAGATTTTGCATTGGAGTTCCGTGCCTCATCTTGTGAGTTAGATTCACCTTAATGAAAACCAAGACCCATCTTTATAATAGGTGAATGTTGAACTTTGATGATTTCATCTAACGTTTCCGGTCCTTTAGCAAATCTAAGATTCAAAGTCTTTGTCTTTTCAAGTTCTTTTCTTAGACTTACTACTTCACATTCTAACACTTCATTGTGTTTGTCCTTTTCAATGAGTTGATGTGTCACTATGTTTATGAGTTTCCTTTTCTTTTCCAAATTGATTTTGATTTGCACTGATTTCTTTAAGGAAAATTCTTCCTTTCTAAGGCGCATCATTTTCATGTGCCATGAGTAGGTTTAATTTTCTTGATCATATTCAATCCACTATTGAACAAGCCAATCACTTATCATCATGAGTATAATAATTCCTATTAGCTTCAAGCAGACATTCTTTTCCTTTTGGCATGAGGGCATTTAGAAACATAATGACCCAACTCTTCCACAAGAAAAAGCATTTGCTTTTTATTTTTTTTTTTCCTTAAATTTCTGAGGTTGCTTCACTTAATGTTGGGTGGATCATTCAACGTGGAGTGGTGTCATCTGTTCCGGTTTTCTCACCGATATTTTGGGGTGGGGGAATATCATAATTTCTTATTATTTAATATGGAATTTTGAATTTATAAATAAATTCATCATTTTGTAAAATTGAAATTATGCATATTTCACAATTTTATTAGTGGATTTAATTGAAATTTGTTAAAAAAATGATCAAGAAAACTAAAAGATGCTATTATTAGGATTAATTCCATGCTTTTTGAGATAGTTTAATTCTTCCCTTTTGAGATAGTTTAATTCTTCCAATGAGGCTTCCATGGTTAACCTCTCAAAACCCACTCAAACCAATTAATCTATGCCATTAAGAACATTTAATTTTAATTTTAAACATTTTAATATCTGTTTGAAAGAATGCTCATTAAATTAGATGAAATTAAATTTATATGACAGGGTGAAATGAGACTCTTTAACACTAGTATGGTTATCACTTTATATACATGGATAGTTATATATATATATTATATATATTATATATAATAATTAAATTAAAAAGATGGTATGGTGTAAGTTTTTTTATATAAAATTTAACAATAATAAATTGATTTTTAAAAAATAATATACTTGTTAAGAGCTTAATATGCAAGGCTTAAAGTCATTAAAATATATACAACTGGATTCAAGTGGGCATAACGATATTCCTCCCAACCACCCAAGATTAACCCAATCCACAACGTAATTCATTCTTAATAACATCCAAAATGAAATCCACTCAAATGTGTGGCATGGTCAAACTTCAATTAGGCTTGTGAAAGAATTTAAGAAATCAACAAGGATGTTAATAGCACTTGGAGCAAGGTAGAAGAGAAAGCATGAAATACATATGGACCAAAAATCTTGGAATAAGTACGAAGGTTAAAGCATGGAATAGGTGTAGAGAGACAAGTGTTGCTTGAGTGTGGAGGTAAGATTGAGGCACATCATGACCTAATTAACCTAGTTTTCTAGATAAAGAAATTCCATTATATCAATAGTACCAACAAACTTAGGCAAACAATTTGTTATCTTTCACTTCTTGTGTGTGTATCTTAGACTTCATTTAGCATAGCTGAAAATATCCATTTAGTATAGTTGAAAATATATGAAGATTCCATTTAGCATGTTGTCCAATCTTTCTCTTTCTTATACAACAATCCAAAAAATAGATAAAAGCTCCAATAATCCGTCACTAAACTTGTTGTGTCTCTCTCAATGTGAATATTTTTGCTTGAGTGCCTTCTAATTTGATTTCTCCAATCACCAAACAAAACTAATGCTAAAACAATGAAAGATTGAACTTTCACCTATTCTAGATGTACAAGATGCATCTCTATGATGACTTATCACTTTGAATAACACAAACAATTCAACCACCCGAGCTCTAAGTAAGTTTGTTTTGTATTTGGTTAGAATTCTCTATGGGATTTTTTTTTCTTTTCTAGCCACATCATCTAACTTTACTAATTTTTCATTGATCGCTTGAATTTTGTTGAAATTTTTCCTACAAAATAGGGTTAGTTATTGCATTAGTTGAATTCATTTATTGAATATTCTTCCATATTTCCTTAATTCATTGATTGCACTACTGCAAAAAACCCACCAATATCCCACTTTAATGCATATTAGTTGCCTTCACTAGCAGATTTTTGTAGGTAATCCCAAATGTTATGTTTCTTATTAACCAAGAGACTAACCTTCTCCATATGTTGCTACAACTATTAATTTGTTTAAGAGTGCTCATTTCCCAACCTAGTTTCCAAGAAAATGTTTTATTATCACAGATACCTCCATGATTCACAAACAATATTCAAGCATTCTACAAGTAGATAGTTTGGGGCAAAGTCAAAAATGTCAAAATCCAACTCTTTCAACCCATCCAACATGTTCTATAAGTGGAATTGGACAATCTCAAACTTGTTTTCAACCTTCTTCCATGTTCAAAGTTCGACATCTCTATCTAAAATGACCTTGGAAAGCTATACCTACAACTGTGTTGGATTTCAAAAAGTCAATTTTCAATGTTGACTACTTTATGAATGACCTACTCCATGGCCAACCAATCCATCTACAATAGATTTATAAGATACTAATCCTACAAGATAATAAGGTGTTATCATTTCCTAGCTCTAGAGTATTGGAAATAATACTGAGAGGGGGGCGAATCAGTATTATCAAATCAATATTTTTTCATTTCATACTCATATTTATATACGCTACTTCAATGAACATAACTCGCATGTACATGCAACTGTCTTTAAAGAAACCAGCATATATTCAACAAACTTATGATTCAGTGAATTTATCA